>JAJOZX010000271.1:1077500-1340000 GCA_023014485.1 Bathynomus jamesi | reverse complement strand
GGGGCTAGCAGCGAATTTTAATGAAAATCGGTATACTAATGTAGTTTTGGTCACTGATTTCAAAAATAACTTTCTTTTTTTGGAGAAATGAAAAACAAACATGTTAGAACACTTTAAATAATTAATATGTTTTAACTAGCTTAAACTAGTTACAGAGGATTGTGTTAAATTTAGCCAGAGTCACAAACTGCTACTGTTTGTGAAAAAGTGCTCTAAGTGTGGGAAAGTGTTTTTCTTTGATAAAAATACCCAGTTCTTTCGCTGCCAGAAGCGTCGGTCAAACGGTAAAAGTGCAACTTTAAATTATCCCTAACGAAGAATACGTTTTTTGAAGGATCCCGGCAGATTTGTAAAAGTAGCAGAAAAAATCAAGAATTAATGCCCAGTTAGGTCAATTGAATGCCCGGTTAGGTCAATTGAATGCCAGGTTAGGTCAATTGAACGCCCTTGACGATTGGTTAGGTTAAGTCATGATATTTTCGTTTAAAACACATTAATTATTTAAAGTGCTCTAACATGTTTGTTTTTCATTTCTCCAAAAAAAAGAAAGTTATTTTTGAAATCAGTGACCAAAACCACATTAGTATACTGATTTTCATTAAAATTCGCTGCTAGTCCCCAAACGGAAAAGATCCCTTCTATTAACCTATTATTGCCCCCATACTATTTTTTTTATTTCATGATATTTCTTGATATATTCAGCTTCGGAGAGACTTTAAATAAACATGAAATAGTTATCTGATACAGAAAATTTTAAATTAAAAATAAAAATTAATATTAACAAAATTTCACTTAATTTTTTAACTAAATTGTAGTGTTAAAATGTGTCCTGAAAAAGGGACGCTGGGCGTTAATGGATTAATGCAGTCAAATTGACTAAAAAACCCAATCCATATGAATTAAATATACAATCACTATCATAGACTGGATTAAAATCAGCTTTAATCACTTAAACTTTACTTTAGTCACAAGTGAACGTTGTATCTACAGGGTGATTCACTCTCTGGTAGCCCTTATAGTATCGTTAATATATCCTCTGGGGCTACCAGCGAGTAAATCACCTTGTATAAGAAAGAGGAAAAATAGAGAGAAAGATCAGATTAACGCCCTATTTTTAACGTAAAATATAAATAAAAATGAATCTTTAAGATGGATTTTATATGTATAATAAATTGGTGGCCGGTATATTCCCCCACGGTATATTCCCCCACGGTAAATTCCACCATGTATATTGCACCGAGGGTAAATTCCTCCACGATAAATTCCACCGCGGAAAATTCCCCCTATGGAAAATTCCACCGCGGAAAATTCCCCCTGATTTCTTTTATTATTTAGTTTCAACTTTGAATATATCTATAAAATATATCTATAAAAAAAATCTAGAAAATATAACTATAAAAAATATATCTATAAAATATAACTATAAAAAATAATTTATAATAATAATTTAGTCAAATAATATGAAAAACGGTACACAAACTGGAAAAGGTCCAACTACACTAGGATTTTTATGAGACAATTTTTAAATGAATCCATCAAATAAAACATTAAAACTAACGAAAATATTACGACTTAACCTAACCAATCGTCAATATATATACTATATATATAGTGATGTAGCGGATGTCATTTTTTTCACATCCGCGGATGCGGATGCGGATGAGGATGTTTGATTTCAACATCCGCGGATGCGGATGCGGATGCGGATGTCTACATTTTCGTTATTTTTTAGGATATATTCGAGATTTGTTGTGTTTAACGTATATAATAAGTTATTATATAGAGAGAGCTGTAGCTATAATGTAGTATAATTGATTAATTGTACAATAATTGCTGTACTTTTCTCTGAACATATAAAATAATATCAAGCATCTAACTAATATAGAAATCAATTAGTGAATTCGTCTGCAAATAAATTCGTTATATTTTGTTGAGTTTCAGCCACAATTAGAAACCATAATTGTGTTACCAGGATGCGGGACGTGAACCCAACTCAAATGCACCCCACCGACCTCTTTCCCCAACCTCCACCCTTATAGAAAGAGATCTTTAATTAGCTTGATAACTATTTATATTTAGTTTAAAGTTTTATTAGGCATATTTATAAATGAGTAATTAAAATAAAGTAAACTAAGATGTTCATCGTTTAATGTTCAAACTTAATTATAGGAATGTTATGCTTAAGGAACATTAATTTTTCTGCCTTTTCTGCTGCCAGTCTGTTTCTCTTTTCATCATATATTAATCCAGCACTGCTAAATAATCTCTCGCTTGGTACGTTTGTTGGAGGACAGGCTAAATGTTTCCTTGCAAGTTTACTCAAGTATGGATAGATATTCTGGCTATTTTTCCACCAACTAATAGGATTGTCACATGCAGCCAGGCGTTTTTCTTGGTGATAGCTCTCGATCATTTTTACTACATCTTTTGACATCGCGTAGGTCTCGTCATTGCTGCTTGACTCAAGAAACTGAGAGACAGATTCTGTGATAGATTTGCTTGTTGAAGGTGTTGGTTCTGTCACTGAAACTTTTATTCTTTTGGTGGGTGGCGAAGCGACAGATTCAAGAGATTGTAGCTCTTCAACTGCTTTGCCAAGTGATGATTTAACTCGTTCTAATGTACTAGGTGAAAATAACTTAGCTTTGTAACGTGGATCTAAGTAGGTTGCAAGAGAGTAACTTCATACAAGAACAGCCTCTCGTCTTGTCGCTTGCATCACTTTTGCGCACAATGAACTAGTTCTATTAATATAGTAGAATTTGATAATTTCCGCTTATTAATGACATTTTATCTCAACGGTCCACATCCGCACGACATCCGCAGTCCAAAGTGCGGATGCGGGTGCGGATGCGGATGCGAGAAAATGTGCGGATGTTCCGCGGATGCGGATGTGACCTACATCATAATATATATATATATATATATATATATATATATATATATATATATATATTGACGATTGGTTAGGTTAAGTCGTAATATTTTCGTTAGTTTTAACGTTTTATTTGGTTAGGTATACGCGGACAAAGTTGGGGAACGTAAACTACACTACGCACCACTATTGACGAAAATTCCACCAGGTAAATTCCACCAATGGTAAATTTTTAACCTGTTTTATGTGAAAATAAATTTCCCATTTTTAATTTTTTTAACTTACCTAATTTTAATTAAAATACCAATGGTGGAATTAACCTTTGGTTAAATTTTCCATAGGGGGAATTTTCCGAGGTGGAATTTACCGTGGAGGAATTTGCCCTCGGTGCAATATCCATGGTGGAATTTACCGCGGTGGAAATTACCGTGGGGTAATTTACCTAGAACCAATAAATTTTAGCCAATATGGGAGGAGAGTTTACAGATTATAATAGGGTGTCTAGAGTTGTGCTGGGAAAACCGGGACAGGGGCAGAGCTATGCCCTATAGCCTATAGGTTTATTTTGAAAACACTTTTTAACAGAGTAAATGAATACTAAATATAATAATATACACACCATATAGTTTCACATTCGCATAGTATACATAATTAATAACTTAAAATATGGAAAACCGGGACGTATGGACACCCTATATTAAAAGCAAACGTCAGTATAACCAGAAGAGCAAACCGCAACAATACGGGTAAACTGTTAAAACCTTTGTATAACTTATAGTTTACATTAAACAAAAACAAAGGTATTTGTTTGATAATTTTGCAGAAAATTTCCTTACGTTCATCATCATACATGAAGACGCTCAGCGGGAAACTAAGGGCTGCGCCACGTAATCTTTTTAAGTCTTTTAGGTATCATCAGGTCACCTTCCAAGCAGTAAATATGAGTTCCAGTTACAATGAAATATCAGGTCACCTTCCAAGCAGTAAATATGAGCTCCAATTACAATGAACGTGCTTCGACGACTGATCGTAAGTTATATATTCAGAAGTAGCAAGTTTCCATGCTCTGACCCCATCAAAGTATGCCATATGATGTAAAAACACTGCATACAAAGTTTTATTGAGATATTTTAATATTTAGAGGTCGCTCAACGGCTTCGAAGTATTGGATACGAGATTCTCAGAAAGTGTGAATATAAACAATTTCCAAATGTATTTAAACAATTTATTATATTCCTACATTAGCAGGAAGTGCATAAGACATTATCATAATATTAAGATAAAGTACATTAACATCAGACAGTAGCGTAATTATTATGATTAATCATTATTTCCACTCAAGGTATGCTTTCGTCCCCATGTCCAATGCTTGCGATGGTCTTCAACAACCTGGAGAAGAAACTGGCGTTGTTCTTCATCTTTGGTTAGGTATCCAGAAAAATCCTGGATGAGAGCAACTCCACGTTCAGCGAAGTCATTTGTTACAGTTAGAGTTTTTACAGTCTCTTTCGCAGTCTGGTAATGGGTATCCTCTTCCCATTGCTCAGCAGTTTTCTCCAAGAATTCATCTGGGAGGTTGAGCTTCGTGAACAATGATTTTGTGTTTTTCGTTACAAAGTTTTCCAAGCTTTTTTCTTTCACAGTATCCAGGTCAACAACCACTCGCTTTGGAGGGTTCTCTTGTCCATCAACACTAGTCATAGATATGACCATGCGATTTTTTATATCAGGGAGGACTAAAAGACTAAAATAACACACATTAATGCAAACATCCTACCATTAAGGCGACTGAAATGATACTGGGGTGAGGCATAGAAAGGAAGCGCATTTCAATTTAGGACAAGTAACGACGCGTCATCAAAATTTTAATGGCCTTGAGCGACCTCTAAATATTAATATTTTCTCATGAAACTTCATAATCAGCGTTTTTACATGCAATGTCACATTTCTAGAGGGTCAGACCGAAACTTCTTGATGGTTCAATTCTTACCATACAAATCAGTGACACCCTAATATATATATATATATATATATATATATATATATATATATATATATATATATACATACTTCTAAACAAACATGATACAAACAAAACCCATGAAAAATATCCTTTTACCAAATATTCCTTTTTGCTCTTTTAAGCGTAAACTTGTATTTATTTTTAGCTTTGCGGAAACAGTCATTCTATCTAAACTTTAATAAATTTAGTAACGTGTGTATATATATATATATATAAAACTTTGTTAACCTCGTTAACCTTGTTTGGTTTCCGTGCATCGGTTTTTCTTCACACGAAAGTCAAGCTGGTGGCCCCGCCTCTAGTCCTGGCTTGGTGGAGGAGCGAGTTCCTCTCTTGCGCTCTCCACCGTATATAGCCATGTACACCCGGCTCATCTGGTACCGTCCTGAGCCAGGCATCTAGTCTTTTCTTGAAGACTTCAACTTTGACCCCTGTAATGTTTCTGAGGTCCTTAGGAAGCTGGTTGAAAATTCTTGGCCCCCTGACAACCAAGCTATTTTCCATCAGAGTTGAGGAGGTCCCTTGTCGTGCCTTTAATTTGGGAACACTACACATTCTGCCTTTCCTATTTTCTACCGTTGTCTGGATGGTAATTGGGTTTAGTTTGAGGTTCGGTACCAGTTTTTCGATAATTTTCCATATGTAGATTATGCTATACCTCTCTCTTCTTCTTTCCAGGGAGTACAGATTTAGTTTACGTAGTTTTTCCCAGTAGTTGAGCTCTTTGCAGCCATCAATCTTAGCTGTGAAATGTCTGGTTTCTTCTAGTTAAGCAATTTCTTCCTTTTTATATGGGGACGTCAAAACTGAGCAGTACTCAAGTTTTGGTATGATCAGTGTTCTCAGCAGGGGGATCATTACTGTCTTGTCCCTCCTTTTGTTTGAACGTTCTTAGTACCTGTCCCGCGACTCTTTTTGCTGTGTTTATTGCTATCTGATTTTGTGTCTCGAATTTGGCATCATATATATATATATATATATATATATATATATATATATGATGAATAAAACCACGAAGGGAAAAGAAACACAAAGGGGTGCTCAAGCGCTTTCGTCTAATGACATCCTCAGGAACACTGGAGTGAAAGGACAGATCAAGGCAATATATAGGTTACAAAAATAAACATACATACATACATATTCATATATATATACATATATATATATATATATATATATATACACATACACATATACATACATATACATATATAGTAAGCATAGAAAAAATTGGGAGGAGCAAACAACATTTGTATGGAAAATTGACACTTATAGCACTTCGGCCGACATTCAATATAAATTCAAATGGCTTGTTTATGAAACAGGTCACAAAAGAATAAAGAAATAAAAATAAATATAAATATAAATTGAGAAAAAATTAATTACAAAATAGTGCCTTAGTGATATATATGTCACAGCCTAAATAACCATAAAGAAATAAACCGACAAATAAAAAACCACAAATATATATATATATATTATATATATATATATATATATATTATAATATATATATATATATATATATATACATATACACACACATACACATATACATATATAAAGTAAGTAAAGAAAAATTGTGGGAGGATAAACACATTTGTATGGGAAAATGACACTTTTAGCACTTTGGCCGACCTTCAATATAAATTCAAATGGCTTGTTTATGGAACAGGTCACAAAAGAATAAAGAAATAAAAATATAAATATAAATATTGGAAGAAAAAAAAAAAATTAAAAATTACAAAATAATGCCTTAGTGATATATATGTCAGCCTAAATAACCATAAAGAAATAAACCAATAGATAAAAAACCAAAAATTGTAAGTGGAGTCTACAAATTCAAGCTCAAAAGGGAAGTTTACAATCAATTTAATAGATGATGCCAAATTGATATATATGTCACAAAGAAATAAAGAAATAAGCCAAAAAAAATAAATAAAAAATAAAAAAATAAAAAATAATAATAATAAATTGAAAAATAAATTTTAAGAGAGACACCAATTTATAAGGGAAAGATTACCAAAGGTTTTTTAGTTATTGTCTGAATCATGCATATTATGGTCACAAACGAATAAAAAAGTACAAGTAAATATAAATTGGAAAACAAAATGCCTAGATGATATATAAAGAACCATAAAAATATATACAACATATATACGATATATATACGAAATATAAACGCAATATATACAGAATATATATATATATATGCATAAGGGAAAAAATTACCAAAGATTTGTTTTTATAATTATTGTCTGAAAAAACGGTAGGTCGCAAAAGAATAAAGAAATAAAAATAAATATAAATTGAAAAAATTACAAATAATACAACTACACATGTATACCCGCATAACCAAATATATATACATATACGTACATATATACAAACACACACACACACATAATATATATATAATATATATATATATATATATATATATATATATATATATATATATATACAAGCTTGACCTTCGCGAAATGAGAAATCATCGCACAGAACCTTTGTAAGGTTGTAAGGTAAGGTAAGGTACATACACATATATACATATATACGTATATATATATACAAACATACATACATACATACATATACATATACACACATACATACATACATATACATATACACACATATACATACACACACATTTAACTGCAATGACCACGCACATACTCACATGCACATACATACACATACACGCATACAGCAAAAAATTGAAAAATAAAATTGTAAGAGAAACCTACAGATTTATAAGGAAACAAAGACAAAAACAAATTTTTACCAAAGATTTAACAACCTGCCCTTTTTGTTTAAATCCATTCTGAAGGAATTCAGAGCAACGGGATCGAGTTGAAACAGACCTTTACTCATGTTAAGGTTATTTGTAAGTTGAATTATAGCCGACTCAAGAATATTTCTATTAACAATGTTGCTAGAGTGAAACAAAACTGAAGCATTATTCCAATCAATACAATGGGATAACTCTGACAAATGGACAAAAAGGGCACTGGACAACTGTCCCGTTCTAACGGAATATTGATGCTGTTTTACACGCGTTTGCAAATCCTTTCCCGTCTGACCTATGTAAAAGGAATCACATTGCTTACACCCAATTTTATAGATAATGCCTAAATTATTGGTAGGGCTACCAATAATTTAGGCATTATCTATAAAATTGGGTGTAAGCAATGTGATTCCTTTTACATAGGTCAGACGGGAAAGGATTTGCAAACGCGTGTAAAACAGCATCAATATTCCGTTAGAACGGGACAGTTGTCCAGTGCCCTTTTTGTCCATTTGTCAGAGTTATCCCATTGTATTGATTGGAATAATGCTTCAGTTTTGTTTCACTCTAGCAACATTGTTAATAGAAATATTCTTGAGTCGGCTATAATTCAACTTACAAATAACCTTAACATGAGTAAAGGTCTGTTTCAACTCGATCCCGTTGCTCTGAATTCCTTCAGAATGGATTTAAACAAAAAGGGCAGGTTGTTAAATCTTTGGTAAAAATTTGTTTTTGTCTTTGTTTCCTTATAAATCTGTAGGTTTCTCTTACAATTTTATTTTTCAATTTTTTGCTGTATGCGTGTATGTGTATGTATGTGTATGTGAGTATGTGCGTGGTCATTGCAGTTAAATGTGTGTGTATGTATATGTGTGTATATGTATATGTATGTATGTATGTGTGTATATGTATATGTATGTATGTATGTATGTTTGTGTATATATATACGTATATATGTATATATGTGTATGTACCTTACCTTACCTTACAACCTTACAAAGGTTCTGTGCGATGATTTCTCATTTCGCGAAGGTCAAGCTTGTATGTGTATATGTATATATATATATATATATATGTATATATATATATGTGTGTGTGTTGTTGTATATATGTACGTATATGTATATATATTTGGTTATGCGGGTATACATGTGTAGTTGTATTATTTGTAATTTTTTCAATTTATATTTATTTTTATTTCTTTATTCTTTTGCGACCTACCGTTTTTTCAGACAATAATTATAAAAACAAATCTTTGGTAATTTTTTCCCTTATGCATATATATATATATTCTGTATATATTGCGTTTATATTTCTTATATATACCGTATATATGTTGTTATATTTTTATGGTTCTTTATATATCATCTAGGCATTTTGTTTTACAATTTATATTTACTTGTACTTTTTTATTCGTTTGTGACCATAATATGCATGATTCAGACAATAACTAAAAAACCTTTGGTAATCTTTCCCTTATAAATTGGTGTGTCTCTCTTAAAATTTATTTTTCAATTTATTATTATTATTTTTTATTATTTTTTAATTTTTTATTATTTTTTTTTTGGTTTATTTCTTTATTTCTTTGTGACATATATATCAATTTGGCATCATCTATTAAATTGATTGTAAACTTCCCTTTTGAGCTTGAATTTGTAGACTCCACTTACAATTTTTGGTTTTTTATCTGTTGGTTTATTTCTTTATGGTTATTTAGGCTGACATATATATCACTAAGGCATTATTTTGTAATTTTTAATTTTTTTTTTTTTCTTCCAATATTTATATTATATTTTTATTTCTTTATTCTTTTGTGACCTGTTCCATAAACAAGCCATTTGAATTTATATTGAAGGTCGGCCAAAGTGCTAAAAGTGTCATTTTCCCATACAAATGTGTTTATCCTCCCACAATTTTTCTTTACTTACTTTATATATGTATATGTGTATATATATATATATATATATATATATATATATATATATATATATATATTTGTGGTTTTTTATTTGTCGGTTTATTTCTTTATGGTCATTTAGGCTGTGACATATATATCACTAAGGCACTATTTTGTAATTAATTTTTTCTCAATTTATATTTATATTTATTTTTATTTCTTTATTCTTTTGTGACCTGTTTCATAAACAAGCCATTTGAATTTATATTGAATGTCGGCCGAAGTGCTATAAGTGTAAATTTTCCATACAAATGTTGTTTGCTCCTCCCACAATTTTTTCTATGCTTACTATATATATGTATATGTATTTATATGTGTATGTATATATATATATATATATATGTATATATATGAATATGTATGTATGTATGTTTATTTTTGTAACCTATATATTGCCTTGATCTGTCCTTTCACTCCAGTGTTCCTGAGGATGTCATTAGACGAAAGCGCTTGAGCACCCCTTTGTGTTTCTTTTCCCTTCGTGGTTTTATTCATCATAATATTTTTTACGTGTCACTCTCGTGAAATAATTTTTCATACATATATATATATATTGCGCCTCGGTGGTGTAGTGGTTAGCGTCGCTGACTACAAATCCTTCGGCACCGGGATCGAGATCATCCTTCCACTTGGGTAGCTAGTGGTTAGGACGCTGTTCTGCTGGTGGGGCGTGGTTCGGATTCCACGTTAAACTGTAGGTCTAAGGTGGAGTGACAAGCTTGACCTTCGTCAGAATGAACAATTCGGGAGGAAGCAAGCCAAGGTTATAACTCTTAATTTAATAGACTTTATTACTTGAAAATAATAATAATCATAAATTTTAAATATTTTATAAGGTTTATTACGAAATTTATTTTGAAATTTTAATAATGGCAAATAAAATACTTAAATTAATTTTATTTAAAAAAAAATTTTTTTAGTGTAATTTTCAGTTTCAAGTTTTGAGTTTAATTTTGAGTTTAATTTTGAGTTTAATTTTGAGTTTCGAGTTTTGAGTTTAATTTTGAGTTAAACATCCTGGAAGGAATTTTCATTTAAAAATGTAAAAAAAAAAGGTAGGCTTAAAATGTAAAATTTTGTAGTATAGGCCTATATATTTTCATGTATATAAAAGAGTATAACGTCAAAATCTCGTTAATGTTTTACCTTTTTTTTAAATAATAATTTTGTTGTTAACAAGGAATGATGACACTAATTTTAACGTTAAAATGCTTTTTAAAAATATTAACATTGAAATGAACGCCAAAATTCTCTCATGAATGTAAAAAAAGCATTAAATTAAAAATTGTAAAATTAAACGAACTTGTGTGTGTGTGTGTGTGTGTGCAACTGGCCATAAGTGAGATCGAGTGTGTGTGTGTGTGTGTGTGTGAAAGATTGTAATGCCTAGTCTTTGCTTGCCCACCTCTCTTGCTTAGTGTGAATCACTTCCCGTTTTCTTTACAGCATCCAGATTATTAATTAGAATGTTATTACACGCATCTTCCGGTATCATTTTTCGGTCTATTTCACGTCCACGTAATATTTCGTGAAACGAATAACCTCATTTCACATTTCACAGATACACAAAGTTAGAAGGAAGATTAGATATTTTCGATTATTTGGCGTTCATTTACTACATGTTTTTGCAATATAATAGAAATTTTGGTACTACTACAGTATGCGGTCTACTTACGATTGGTTAGGTTTAATCATAATATTTTCGTTAAAACTAACGAAAATATCATGACTAAACCTAACCAGTCGTCAAGGGCGATGGACATTGTGATGTAAACAAGCAATTTGTAAACAAGATAAGAAGCTATAATTAAAAGGTAGACCGCCGAATCGTAGGTAGAGCGCATATTATAGTAGCACCGAAATTTTTTACTTTTGCTATTTTGCTCCATCGACTTCAGGTCTGATTAGTTTCACTTTTTAATAACTTTTCGTACGTGAGTTACATTATTTCTTTATTTATTTTTTTTTGTAAATAAAGCATAGAATTTTTGGTACTTTCCTGTTATCCCGGACCCCAGACTTTTGCCGAAAATATCACAACTTAACCTAACCAATTGTCAAGGGCATACAGTTGACCTAACCGTATTTCTTGTATATCCATAATGTAGACTTTAAAAGATTATTAATAATAATAACAGAAAGACCGGTGCTTTGCTGTTAGGTCAACTGTATGCCCTTGACAATTGGTGACGTTAAGTTGTGATATTTTCGGCAAAAGTCTGGGGTCCGGGATAACAGGAAAGTACCGAATTTTTTAATATGACGAACGTTCTCAATATGACCTGTGCTCTGAATGTGCCCTGACATTTAAAATAGTTTGCGCAAAAATATCTTCAGCAGTTCCATTTGTTACAGCTGCGATTTAATTTTGTAGGTGATCAACTGCTCTTGGATTATTCCTGTAGACTTTGTCCTTTAAATAACTCTAAAAAAAAAAACCAATGACAAGGATTAATGTCGCAGCTGGAATATTGGAGCCAAAGTCATTCGTAACCAAATTTTTCCTGGGTAACGTTTAGAAATTACTTTAGAACGAACTGTTAAAACTTTTGGTGCGTATTTAAATCAAATTATTGAGGTCAATGGTGATCATACTGAAACGATCATAGTTTACTGACATAAAACATGGTTATTGTAACTGACATACAGAAATAGTTATCAAAAACATGGTTATTGTAACTGACATACAGAAATAGTTATTAAAAACATGGTTATTGTAACTGACATACAGAAATAGTTATTAAAACAAGGTTATTGTAACTGACATACAGAAATAGTTATTAAAAACATGGTTATTGTAACTGACATACAGAAATAGTTATTAAAAACATGGTTATTGTAACTGACATACAAAAATAGTTATTAAAAAATAAAAATAGTCAGTCCTTCTTTAAACAACGCTTTTTATATCAGATATTACTTTTTGTAAGTGTTTAAGTTTTACTAATAAATTTCAATGTAGTTTCGTGGTTATTATTTATTAAGTATTCCAAAGTAAATGGATTTATTAAGATCATGGTTTAATTTGTGAGGGAACGGTCCAGAATGCAGTTCCGGGACTTTTTATTAGAATAAAGAAAGATAAAAGATAACCGTTAATTAAGACGAACGTTCGTCAGGAAGCGAATAAGATTTGTAATTAATATAATGGTAATTGGCAACTAGAGCATTTTTTTTCATAAATTGAAGCCAAATACCGCCACTTTCTGAGTTGGCTGAGGAACGTCATTCTGGGGTTGATTCAAAGCAAAGCTCGCGTTTGTAACATTTAGCCTGAAGACAAGAACATGGAGTTTGTGTGGAACATGCTGGCAATTATACTAATTTGTATCTAAAACTAATTAAAAATGTTTTATTTAATTACCTTTGTGTAGGGGAGGTAGGAGGGATTTACATAATTAATCGGTCTTCCTTAGAGTTCTGGAAACTTTTCTGTTACAAATTAAGTACTGATTAAGATTGTTTGGATTTAATGTTTACGATTATGTGGAACATTAATGAAATGTGCAAACTTAAAAGAAAGAGAGAGAAGAAGAAGAAGAAGAAGAGAGAGAGAGAGAGAGAGAGAGAGAGAGAGAGAGAGAGAAGGGGTCTACCCGCATGCGAAGCTAGCACTTTCGTTCTGCACGTTTGTAAAGAAATATATATGTAAAAATGAATAATGAATAATTCTTATATTCATTTTTGTAAAAATGAATAATGAATAATTCTTGTATTCATTTTTGTAAAAATGAATAATGAATAATTTTTATATTCAATTTTGCATATAAAGTTCAAACTCGCGTGGGACTCTGTATATTTAAAACGCAAGTTTTGGATCATTTTTTTATTTTCTTTCTATTTTATTTTTGCTGAATAATTGATGAATTATTTCTTTTTTAAATTACTTAATAATTTTTAGGATTTAGCTTAATAATGTAATCTTGTTAAATTCTGCAATGTTCACTTTCTCTATACATTCTCTCTTCGTTGTGAAAGATGAAGTCATGTTTTGCTTAACACTTAATTTTAAATTTTAAGCATTTAATTTTGGCTCATATGCATGTTTAATTTTAATCCATAATAAAATGCATATTTCCACTTCCATTTTTAGTTAGCTCGGCAGATCATGATAACATCAGACCTGTCGATATGCGGTTTAAAATAAAAATATGGCTCCATCTTCAAATATCTTGCTTATCTGTCTAGACGTTGTTACAGCTAAAATATTTACCTTATCTTCAAATATTTTTAAAAAATTTCAGCCTATTGAGAATAAAAAACAAAACAGGTCAACATTAAATAATAATGATATCACCAAAATTTGTGTATATAAACTTGTAGAACTTTTCCAGTGATCATTCTGATTCTGTTTGATCTGACTTAGAGGCTGAGCATTACCTATAACATTTTAGCAGTAAACTACAATAAGAGAATATCTTTGTCTTCTCCTTCGAGCCTCGCTTTCTTCAGAGAACTTAGTCTTAAAATAGAAAAACTAATTTCCCGATACGCTACAAGAAGAATTGTGAAACCCTTAGAGAATTTAGTAAGCTTCACAGAATCCTCTGATCCCTACAAGAAGAAATCGGAGAGTAATATAAGAGAAACTACTGCGATTCCCTACATAGTACTAGATACCCTAGAGTGAGAAATCTGTTGCTGCCACCTAACTAGAACCCCCGTCAACCTCGAACCGCCCAAGGCCATAGACGAAGGGGTTAACATATATACTGTGTGTATATATATATATATATATATATATATATATATATATATATAGTATTAATACGAAATTTTAAAATATTATTTGAAAAACTGTTTAGTCAATTTTTAATGAAAAAATAAATTTTATAATATCCGTTTTCATTATTTTTCTAATTTCGTCTTTGGAGGGGAAACTTTTATTTTTTGATACTCTTTTACTTTGGAGAAAGAACTTTAGAGGTAATTAAACCAGTTATGGGAACTACTTTCATAAAACTTATTAAATCTTCTCGTCACTCGTTATATATATATATGAGAGAGAGAGAGAGAGAGAGAGAGAGAGAGAGAGAGAGAGAGATAAGAAAAAAGTGGGTTTAAATTAAAAATAAAAAATTTTCAAGACGCTACAAAATATTATAATTGAATTATGAACATAAGTATTAAAAATAAGTGATAGCAGATGTTTGTTTTTTTTTAAATAGGGATGAGGAGGAGCTACCTACAGTATATACAAGTGGCGTTTCCTCGAGGCCAATTCATCATGAGACTGATTAAAAGTTATTAAAAAGATGAAAGTGAAGAGAAAAAAGTAAGGAAGCGAATGATGAAGGAGTGGAGTCTGTGAAAAAAAGGTAAAAAAAAAAAAAGAGAGAATCAAGGAAGGAGAAATGGTTTTGAAAATGTGCTGGCAGAAAGTGATTAAGAGAAGCGATTCCAAGATTGGAAAATTGCGAGTAATTTAGTGTGAGATTGAAATCTCTTTTGTAAATAACGTGAACGAACGCCAGAGAGAGAGAGAGAGAGAGAGAGAGAGAGAGAGAGAGACTTCAAAGTAGGTTTTTGAAAACATCGCGTATAGCTTCGTCAAGAAGAACATGAAAGACGATAAAAAAGATGATGTAAAGACAAATGGTTTGCAGAAGATATAAAAAACTTTCTATAAAGTCACCACAGATGATGGAGGAGGTCTTCGTTTGTTTTACAGCTGATTATCAAATGGTTATATTCTGGTTTGAATTGAGTGTTGTTTTTAAACCTATGTTGGTACAATTCTGTAATAACACATGGATATTCAGAGGCAAAAATTGTTAAAAGATGATTTTCAAGTAATATATACATATATACATATACACACACACACACACACACACACACCTTTGGTTAGCTTCCGCCCGAATTGTTCATTCTGACGAAGGTCAAGCTTTTCACTCCACCTTAGACCTACAGTTTAACGTGGAATCCGAACCACGCCCTATCAGCAGCCTAGCGTCTTAACCACTAGGCCACCTAGGGTACCCATTTATCTACCAACCACTTTCTTTATTGTGTGGCAGGATGAACAGCTGGGTTTTGCTGCGCGCTGGCTGCCGTCGGGTTTCGAACCCGGGGCCGATGGATTCGTTGTCAGCGACGCTAACCACTACACCACCGAGGTGTGTGTGTGTATATATATATATATATATATATATATATATACATATATATGTCTGTGTGTGTGTGGCTTCGTCCATGCTACGCCGTAACACCACTTTCCATTAGATTAATAAGGTTAAGTGACGTTGGAATTGTTAAGTTGTTGGATGGGTGACGTTCCCTGCTCTCCAGTAATGTAGTAACCTGTAGCGGTAGGCTCCCTCCGTCACATGACTTTTTCAGTTTGAAGGGAATTTCAAAAACAAATATACACAGTATATATATATATATATATATATATATATATATATATCTCGAAAATAGCATTTTAGAAATAAATAACAATTAAAAACCCTAAAATAAGATAAGATAAAAATAAATAAATGATCGAAACAGCTGTGAAATTTACGCAGATACAATTTTCCAAAAGGTTTTTCATGGCTGCTTTCTTCATTTTTCTCTTCTTTCCTTTAAATTTTATTATTTATAAATGTTTCTTCTCACGAAAGAAAACATATTTTAAAAGAGCGTAAATGCACCTAAACGCCTTAATTAATTGTTAACAATACATCTCCTGAAATCCACTTTAGAAAGTAGAAAAGCATCAAGAGATATAACCTTCCACTTCCAAAACACACAAACGGTTCGACCAATCGAGTTATCTTGCGGACAGACGACGCGGACACACACACACACACACACACACACACGCGACCGAAAAAAATATCTTCGACCTACTCTCGCGGGGCAGCACTTTCTTCACCTTCGTCGGCATTTCTTTGCAGCGACTTCTACCTTCACAAGAATCCCATTGTTCCATCGATGCCGCCTTCTACTCACATAAAGCTTTCTTTGTTTATCGATATATAGCCACGACCAAGATGGCGTCATATCGTACAGTACCTTCAGTCGAGATTCTCTCTCAAGCGACCCTTAGTCAAACTGTGTCTGCTCTCGCAAAATGTTCACTCAATCTAGTAGGTCACCACTTTGGCCTATATTCATTCTTTGACTTTAGTAACTTCTAAATTCATTTAGTCGCGCGCCATCTTATTTTTCGTTTGCCTTTAATTTACACTTGTTTATTTTCCTTTTGATGTCAACGTTAATCACTAACTCCAGTACTATATTTTACTGCACAATTAAACCAAGCACTATAACACTATTCCTTTCTCAAACATTTAAGCTTACCTAACTGTTCATTCAATTCATAATAACTGAAACTTTTGTGACTATTATCATTTCTTCCTTTTGTTTTTAATTAAAGGAAAATCCAACGAGGCTTATCAATTACCTTCCTTGATTAACGCCATTCATTGTTTTGATCGAAAGATCTGGTGACCCATCAAGCAAACATTAATTACTTTAAATAATTTAATTACATTTATTATAAGGTAGGGCCTAGAGCCTGAGGCATATATACACAGGGCGTCCCAAAAAAATGTATACACTTTAACAGCTGATAGCTCAATTGATGTTTCTTTCTTTCCAAGTTAAACCCATTAGAATTAATAATGGCAGTCAGACTAAGCTTTGAACAAAGGAAATTCATTCTAAAATGCTACTGGAAGTGTGAAAACGCAGTTGAAGTGCAAAGACATTTTAGGAGGGAGTTTCAAACAGATCCACCAACGCGACTTACCATCACTCGAATTAGAGATAAGTTTGAAGCCGATGGAACTGTTCAGAATGTCCACAAGAAGCGTTCCGGAAGACCACGGACATCGACAAGCCCCACAAAGCAAGAAAGAGTACTGGAAACGTATCACCAAAGTCCAAGAAAATCTGTGCGGCAAGCGAGTCGTGAGGTAGGAATTTCAGAATCGTCTGTCCAACGCATTTTGAAGCGCTGTCAATGGAAAAGTTACATTCCAAGATTAGTCCATGCTATTAATGAAGATGATGATCCGGACCGAAGAGTGGAGTATTGCGAGTGGTACTTGGCACGATGTGGATGTGGATTGGACGAAGGGGTTTCGTAGAATACCCTCCGCGTTCACCAGACCTCACACCACTAGACTTTTTTTATGGGATACTTAAAAGACAAAGTCTACGCTATAAAATCTGCAACAGTCGCTGAATTGAGAGCAGCCATTGAACGAGAATGCACACAAATACCAAACGAAATGTTTCGTGATGCTTGCGATTCCATTGCTTCGCGTTATCAGCAGTGCCTGGACCAGAACGGACGTCAGTTTGAAAACAGGCGTTGACAAAACAATTAAATAATGTCTGTAGATTCTATTACATTTTGAAAATGAAATGTATTTTAATAAACACTGCCTTTATAAGTATTTAAAGTGTGTATACATTTTTTTGGGACGCCCTGTATATATAGGAATATTTTTATTGTTTAAAATTGTGATAACAATTTATTCCACTGCTGTGGATGAAGTGAGAATTCGTGCGTCTACATGTATGCATATCTCATAAGAAAAAAAAACCAGGTGGAAGCCAATATGGACAAGCACAGTTGGTTGAGTGACGAGGGTCGAAATAAATGAGTCTCTCTCTCTCTCTCTCCCTTTCCACGTGATGGGAAAGTAACTGCAAAATAATTTTAGGGCGCGTATATGAAAGAATTTTAGCGTTAACATCTCTCCTCAACATCAGTTTAATAATTAAAAATAAGTTTCCTCTTTTTTCTGACAATATAGTTCGTGTCGTGATAAATTGCACTATCAGTGGATATAGTGATTCAGTCTAAATTTTATAGTGATAAAGTGGTTCATTTCTAATGTTCATTTCTTATGTTTAAGATGCAATCACTTGCTTATTACATGGAACGCTGATTTCTCTTAGAAAATGTGTAATTTATAAGAAAAAAGAGTATCTCTGAGTTTATGGAGTTTACATTGTAGGCTATTCACCTTAAAAGTACAGGAATCATCAGTATTTGTGCACATTTGAACCTCTCAAAATCGAAAAACGAAGACGGAATTTAAAGGAAGTTCATGCAAAAGATATCTGATAGATATTGAATTACCTCTCAAAATCGAAAAACGAAGACGGAATTTAAAGGAAGTTCATGCAAAAGATATCTGATAGATATTGAATTACTGCGTATACTACAAGACAATACGAGTGGGTTGCCGTGATACAAAAATTCCCCGTCATGAGAACAAAGAAATAGACTTAGCGAACCACAGTTTAAGAGACAATTTTATACTGAGGATCACAAACTATCAATCAGACAGTAGTTCTGAATAGTTTTTAATACCGGGAATCGATTTCCCGGGAGTTCTCGGGAATTCCAGTTCGCGTTTCGCGGGAAGTAAAAACAATACAATAATTGCTAGTATAAACATTTACTCAGGTTAACCCTCGTCAACCTTGATTTAGCTTCCGCCCGAATTGTTCATTTTGACAAAGGTCAAGCTTGTCACTCCACCTTAGATCTACAGTTTAACGTGGAATCCAAACCACGTCCCACCAGCAGCCCAGCGTCTTAACCACTAGATTACACAGGATACCCATTTATCTACCAACCAACTTTTTATTGTGTGGAAGGATGAACAGCTGGGTTTTGCTGCGCACCACCTGCCGTCATCGGGTCTCGATCCCGGTGCCGATGGATTCGTAGTCAGCGACGCTAACCATTACACCACCGAAGCATTAAAATTAACTATATTTTTTCAATTTAATTAAATACCTATTTTGTAAGTGTAATTAATTATTTTATTTGAGATTAAATGTTAAAATGAAAATAGGAAAGTTACTCAAAAAATTAAAGAAAACGTTTTTTGGTAGAGAAAATGTAAATGTTCAACCACGTTGGAAGATCGACTTAAAAGTGATACTGTTGTGATGCGTGTTGCCAAAGTGATTATACAGGGTGATTCACTCGCTGGTTTGAATTGAATTGAATTGAATTGAATAACCTTTATTAATAATAAAATAAATACAGTAGTCTTTTTACAATTTACAATTTTTACAATGACATAAGGCCCTTAAGCTTTAGGCTTTACTGGGCTCTTATTAAAAATAAGCAGCTAGCTGTTATAAATTAATAATAATAAATAAGTAAATAAGTATTATTAATAGTTAAAACCTGTATTTCAATATTAAACAATATTAATGGACAATATTAAACATTATCAGTGGACATTAATCCAAGATTTTTGTTAGTATCCCATTTTAATCGGGATTTCAACTTGGTTTTAAACAAATTTACATTCGCAATATTTTTTATATCGGCATGCAAGTCATTCCATAGTTTCAATCCAATGAAAATGGGTAGTTTTTGAGATGAAGACAATCTAAATTGAGGTATAACAAGCTTTGATCTATTTCTGGTCTGATACGAGTGGATTTCTTGATGAGTTACAAAATATCTATTTACCCATTGCAAATTAATGATTTTGCTCTTACACTTGTAAATAAAAATAAAATGTGCCAGTTTGGTTATATCATTGAGCTTTAGTAGGTTTAGCTCTTTAAATAATGCACTAGAGTGATCAAGGAAATCAGCATCAGATAATAACTTTATTGCTCGTTTTTGAATGACAAAGATACCATTTAATGCGTTGTTAGCGGAGTTTCCCCAAACAAGGGTGCAGTATGTTGCCCCAGAGTGTCGCTAATATATCCGCTGGGGCAACCAGCGAGTGAATAAACCCTATACCACAATAAATTAATAACCATATAATTTTATAATATTGGTGGTGAGTGAGCGCGAAGCAATGGTGTGTTCAAACTCCCTTTAAATTTAATTCAGGTTGCGAATATTTTGAAAAACAGCGATGGTAACTCTAGTCAATGTCAAATATGTAAGCAATATATCAAATATAAAGGAGGGTCAACAAGGGCCATAAGAACACACCTTGAGGCACACCAGAAAATTATAAATATTTTGAATATATCTGACAATCAAATTATGGATGATTCCTAATTTCATGTAACAGAAATGAGCAAGGAAAAAAGTAAAATTGATCACTTTTTGGAACCACAGCTCACTTTATATCAAATTTTAACTTTTTTTTTAATTTTCCTCAAATTCTTTGATGTTTTACATTATATGTTTGAGTTAAACTAAATTTTTGATTTGATAAAATTTTCGAAACGAGCGGTAAACTTTTTATCACTATCCTGTGCATGATACAAAAGATAAGGACGAATATAACTGAAATATTTCTCTGTACAAATACGTATGACCGCCACTGCGTGTGTATATATATATATATATATATATATATATATATATATATACACAGGGTGGTCCAAAAGTCGTTTCTCATAGAGGTATTGCTAGAATATATTCTATGTTTGAAAATCTCCTTTAATTAAACATTGTCAGTTACCCACTGAAATTAGGTTGGACCACCCCTGACAAGGCGGTCCAGAAGTCCTGCCTAAATCTTAACGACCAAATTAAATAAAATAAATAGTCCAGCTTGCACTAATGTCTAATTAAAAATTAGAATGTTTTGGTTATAAGAAATTAATAATAGTTGTTTAATAAAGAAGATAATAATATTTAATAAGAAATGTAAATTTGGCAACACTAAGAATCGGCCCAGGGTACAGGCTGGGTAGAAATGCCCGGGAGTCATCGGGCGGCCTTGGGCTTAGTAAGGTGTTTTTGTGTGGTACGATGTAGTTGTAAATTTAGAATAGTATTTCGTGTCTCTTTCCGACTTAAAATGTTAACGTTCATTCCCCCCCCCGACGCATTACCCCGTTTATCTCAAAGTGTTTTCGGAATAAATAAAAGTCAGTAAAGTGTAATTAGAGTATAATGAAACCCCCGGTCTCCCATGCCCGGTTCAAATTATAACGGCGCCTCAAACTCGGTCACGTGCTACCCATATTTATAAAGTAAAGCGAAGCGAGGGTAAAGGGAACGAAGAAGGATAACGAGAAATGAAATAAAAAGTAAAGAAAATAAAGAATTATAATAATGAAGGAATGGGCCCTTAAATAAATTAACCACTACAAGCTTCATATTCATTTATGTCACTGTGAATCACTGTAATGACTGTACTGTACTGTACCGTAATGTAATATACTGTATTTATTTTATTAATAAAGGTTATTCAATTCAATTCAAAGGAGATTTTCAAACATAGAATATATTCTAGCACTACCCCCACCCCCCTATGAGGCAGGACTTTTGGACCACCCTCTGTATATATATAAAATAGTGGTGGACCGGATGTCAGTTTTTCAACATCTGCGGATGCGGATTTTTTATTTCAATATCCGCGGATGCGGATGCGGATATCCAGTCCACCACTAATATATATATATATCCAGGGATTGAAAATAAATTTAAGTGGTAATTAAAGTGAAGTGAACCTATATAAGACGCAATTAATTACCTTTACGTAATAGAAGCTTACAGTATATAGGCAAAATGATAAATCGTCTTTGTCAGTTCATTAAAACATATTACAAACATCACTAAATTGGAGAAATACAGGGTGTGTATAAAGTAACGCGAATGAAGAGACAAATACGATTTGAACTGGTTTAAACTAGTTTCAACTTGTTTTTTTAACTCGTAAGAACATTTTTTTACGCCTTTTATAAACTTGACTACGGAATATACAGTTGTTATGAAGTTGTTATAGAGTACATGTACATTACAGTTGTTATAAAGTACATGTTGTACATTGCAGTTGTTATAAAGTACATGTACGTTACAGTTGTTGTAAAGTACATGCTGTACATTACAGTTGTTATAAAGTACATGTTGTACTTTACAGTTGTTATAAAGTACATGTTGTACATTACAGTTGTTATAAAGTACGTGTAATAAATATGACTCGTTCATGTTCATTCGCGTTAATATAATTCAAATCGGATTTGTTTCTTTACTCGCGTTACTTTATACACACCCTGTACGATCGACCTCAACTTTAATCATTTGTAAATATTATCTGAAAAACTGTTTGAGGTATCACACTGAAATTACTTGGTATACTTTGATTTTATCGCTAAGTAATTTGAGTGGAAATGATAACTAATTGGAATATATATATATATATATTATATATATACAGGGTGGCCCAAAAAAAATGGCACCAAATTTGAGAAGTGATATCTCAATAACCATTGCAGCTAGGGACTTAAAAAAACAACCAAATGAAAGATAATTATTTTCTCTTTAAATACTTATTTTATGGCTTCATGGTTATAAGCCAATATAATGCCCAAAATTGGCTTCCAAACAAAATATACAAAAAAAGTTGCGCATTTATATTTATTCCTTGATCCTAATTTTAAATGAAATTTTTCTATTCCAGACCCCTCAAGATGGGATTGAGAGAATCTGATAAGAACATTATACAAGCACTACGTGAAGAAAAAGGATATTCATTAAACAGAATCCTTTACGAATTTCCAAATAGAAATTGGAAAAAAAGAACTGTGGCACATTTTTTACAAAAACTTAAAGAAACCGGCAGCAGTCAACGGCGTCCGGGAAGTGGTCGACCAAAAAGTATTAGAACGCCAGAAAACATTGAAAAAGTAAATGAAATGGTTTTAAGTCAAGAGGAACAACCGGGAACAAGTAAAAGTGAACGTGAAGTTGCGAAAGAAACCGGGATTTCACGTTCATCAGTACAGCGAATAATTCGAAAAGATCTTGGGTTGAAAACATTTAAGAGGGTGAAGGTTACTGCTTTATCGGAGCCTGTGAAAGAAAGACGTTTCCATCGATGTAAAAATCTATTGCGAAGATTTCGGTCAAATGAGTCTGTGAAAAAAATTTGGTTTTCTGATGAGAAACGATTTACGGTCGAAACACCACGAAATACCCAAAATGATCGGGTTCGTGCAGCAGTGGCGACAAAAACTCATGTTGACCCAAAACGACTTTTGCGTAAAAAAAAAAACTTTTCAGATTCGATAATGGTTTCCCTTGCAGCGTCATCTGAGAACAAAACATCCATCATTTTTATTCAGCGAGGCGTTAAAATTAACTCAATTTACTACTGTAATGACATTTTGTCTCCAATGTTGTCAGAGATCAAGGAGACGAGCACTGATTTTGTGTTCATGCAAGATGGAGCCCCATCTCATACAGCCAAGGAAACAACATTTCTCAATAATAATTGTCCTGGTTTTATCGAACCAAATAATTGGCCACCATGCAGCCCAGATCTAAACCCCATTGACTACTTTGTGTGGTCTGCCTTAGAGAGAGAAAATCCGTGATGTGAACCATCTTCGTGAACGAATTCAGGCTGCATGGGAAAATCTCTCACAAGTGACGATCTCAAAGGCAATTTCAAAATGGAGGGCGAGATTACAGGCTGTGGTTGACCATAATGGAGGGCAGATTGAGCCATTTATTGAAAATTAGGTTTAACTTAAAACCACAGAACTTCGTTTAAAGACCGTAAATTAGAAGATAATTAATTAGAAAAAAATAAAAGGAATAAATATAAATGCGCAACTTTTTTTTGTATATTTTTCTTTTAAGCCAATTTTTGGCATTACATGGGTTTATAACCATCAAGCTATTGAATAAGTATTTAAAGAGAAAAGAATTATCTTTCATTTGGTTGTTTTTTTTAAAATCCCTAACTGCAATGGTTATTGAGATATCACTTCTGAAAATTGGTGCCATTTTTTTTGGGCCACCCTGTATATATATATATATATATATATATATATAATTAGGGTGGCTCTTATCTATATGGTAAAATTTCAGAACAGAGCAATGTTACGTCTGACCCCGCCAAATGGTTCATTTTTATGAAAAAGTGTCCTAAGTGAAATTTGAACAGATGTTAATATTTAGAGGTGGCTCAAAGCCGTCAAAATTTGTACACTCTAGCACCCCTCCAGACATAGGCCAAGTGTGTTGGCCGTTTAAGTTATTTGTCTAGGAAATTAAATATATTTATTCCATGACTCCTGTTATTGCATTATTATAAAGAAAGATCATTGCACAAAAATGTAATTACATAATTTCAAAACAGTGTAGAAGGGACACTTGGTTATAACAGAATTGCACATCACGACTTCATCAGCAGCGTTGATTTCTTCGCGTCAGGACAGTTTGCCAAGCTCTGCTCGATAACTTGGAGGGCATATTGCAGCTGCTCTTCATTTCGAAATCGCCCTGACCGCGTCGCGTCTTGTATCAGGGCAACGTCACGAACAGTTTTCTGCTCTCCTTCGACACAAAACTGGCGAGCAGCAGTATAGCCGCAAAAGGGTATAGTGCAAGAATGTTGCAAATTATTACGTAATGTTGCAATGTTGCAAAGGGGTGTGGTTATGCAACAACTCAATGTTGCAAAAAGGGGGTGTTGCAAAGGGGGGTAGGGTGTTGCAAAAAAAATCCCCCAAAGAGAGAGAGAGAGAGAGAGAGTACCGGCCTTTGTTGCCAACCCCAAAATGGGATTGCAAGGGGCATGCAACTTGGAGGCGGAGTTCTCCCCCAAGCTATTCCCCCAAAGGGATATACCTAACCTAACAGGCCTCTAAGGTGGGAAGGGGTTTTCTCACCACCCAAAGGGCCAGAAAGAGAAAGGACCAGAGATCCTTGCTCGGCTGGGAGCCGAGCTTGTATGACTCCGTCGTCAGCCTCTCGCTCTTTTATAGACCTCTAATCCGCCATGTGGCTGAGTTGCCAGATAGCGCCATGTATTTAATTCCAATAGAAGGCTGAGTTGCCAGTTTGTGCTATAAATTTAATTAATTCATATATTAATCGAAGACTGAGTTGCCAGATAGCAATATTTATTAAATTAAACCATATATTAATCATCCATTTAAATACCACAATATATTTATGATGGTAGTTAATCAATACAGATGAATCTTCTTAATTTCAACAATTAAAAGAAATTCTGTTTATTAAATAAATAATTTAAACACACGCTCTTTACACAATAATCACTTTATTATTAATATCACAATTAAGTCACGAATAACAGTGGGAAAGGAAAAAAACCTTACGAAGAAAGTTGAAATAAACGACAATTCAAAACACACGGTCGTCCCCCCCTCCTCCCTCATTCCCCCCCAAACTTCTCACCCTCTGTGCTTGTATATATAATAAACGAATGAACAACTCGTGCACACACACACCTCTGTACATATTATGTGAATGAAAATCAGAAAAAAATGCCAAACGTATATTAATTTAAATAAAATGAAGCTAAACGTATATTAATTTGAAGCAAATAAATTTTCTCCTTTTAAGAGAATCAATTATTATAAGAAATTAATTATTCAATATAAGAAATTAATTATTAAATGCTGTTTTTTTCTTTCACGAGGAAAGGATTTACGAGAATCTGGTCAACTCGAAACACACGGTCGTCCCCCCTCCTCCCTCATTCCCCCCAAACTTCTCACCCCATCTGTGCTTGTATATATATATATATATAATAAACGAATGAACAACTCGTGCACACAAACACACACACGAGGAAAGGATTACCGAGAATCTGGGTCAATTCGAATCGTTTGCCCAGAGGCCTTTTTTGAAGGAACAAAATGACCGCGAGTTGATCTTTCTTCCAGTCTACTCGAGTAAATCTCGCTTGACTCCAAATATTAATATTGTTGTTGTTGTCACACGCCTCTGTACATATCATGTGGATGAAAATCAGAAAAAAATGCCAAACGTATATTAATTTAAATCAAATGAAGCTAAACGTATATTAATTTAAAACAAACGAATTTTCTCCTTTTAAGAGAATCAATTATTATAAGAAATTAATTATTCAATATAAGAAATTAATCATTAAACGCTGTTTTTTCTTTCACGAGGAAAGGATTTCAGACAACCTGGGTCAACTCGAAACACACGTGTTTGCCCGAGGCCTTTTTGCAAGGTACGGTAGGACGCGAACGTACAATCGTCAAAATATTAGTTCAGACGAAATACACACAAATGAACAACTTTCTCCTTACCTTATATATATATATAGAAAGAGTCATATTAACTGTGTCTATTTAATTTTGTCATTCCTTATAGAAAGAATCATAATAACCATGTCTATTTAATTTTATCATTCCTTATATATATATATATATATATATAATATATATATATATATATATATATATATATATAAATGGATTTTCACCTTAAAGTGAATTAAAACATTAAAAAAATCACTAAACAATTAAAAGAATTCGTTCCATTAACATATTCTCAAATCTACACACACACACACACACACACACACCACACACACACACACACGAGGAAAGGATTACCGAATCTGGAATCTGGGTCAACTCGAATCGTTTACCCTGATGCCTTTTTGGGAGGAATTTGGGGCACGAAATGACCACGAGTTGACCTTTCTTCCAGTCTACTCGAGTAAAATCTCGCTTGACTCCAAATCTTAATAATAATGTTGTTAATTCTACAATGAAATACATTCTCGAAGCGAAGAAAATGTTTTATATTTTTATTTACGCGTAATTTGTATGGTGTCATATTCTTAGATAACATCTCTGTTATTGAAAGATATACACACAATTATATTAAATAATAATCAGCAAAAGAAATAAGGTGCATGAGGTGGGCAAACCTGAAAGTACTAACAATTGAATGTAATTACGTGTTTTCTGTATAAACGTCTGCAAAAAGAACAGCTTCAGAGATCATTTACACCATGCGTACACTTATCTCGTGTACACAGTGAATGGGAAATAAAAACGTACCAATGAAACTATAGAATCATTTTGAATTCATTCACACCAGGCGTACACCTATCTCGTGTGTGTATATATATATATATAGAAAGAAAGAGAGAGAGTTTTGTTCATTATTTTCCTTTTTAAAATAAATAAAGGAATGGATATATATATAGGGTGGTACAAATTACAGTAGTAATAATAATTAACTCTTTCTCGCCGAATTGGAAAGCTTTTCACACGACCTTAGACCTACAGTTTAACGTGGATTCAGAAATACATCTCGTCAGGGAATGATTGCTTACTATTTCATCGAGATAATTAAAGCTCATATACAGGACCTGCATTGTCTATAAGATCTGTGGCGCGTGCAGCCTTCAGAAGATGTGAACAGCTGTTCTGTGGATCAGTTCAAGAAATACATCTCGTCAGGGAATCGTTGCTCACTCTTCCACATTTCAACATAACAGGATCATTTGATTATTGAACCGGATTTAAAATAACAGGATTATTTGATCCGGGGGGTAGTATGGCTGCAAAACATGCTAATGCACGATTTTTCTCTTTAGTAATAATAATAACTAGCTCTTCCCCGAATTGTAACAACAGTTAAGGTTTTCACTCCGCCTTAGACCCACAGTTTAACGTGGAAACGGAACGCTCTTTTCTTTTTTAAAATATAATTAAAGGAATGGATATATTTATAATTTCTTTATTATAAAATGTGGAACATGCAGTCTTCAGAAGATGTGAACATCTGCTCTGTGGATCAGTTCAAGAAATACATCTCGTCAGGAAGTCGTTGCTCACTCTTCCACATTTCAACATAACAGGAACATTTGATTATTGAACCGGCTTTAAAATAACAGGATCATTTGATCCGGGGGTAGTATGACCGCAAAACATGTTAATGCACGATTTTTCTCTTAAGTAATAATAATAATAACTAGCTCTTCCCCGAATTGTAACAACGGTTAAGGTTTTCACTCCACTTTAGACCCACAGTTTAACGTGGAAACCGAATGCTCTTTTCTTTTTTAAAAATATAATTAAAGGAATGGATATATTTATAATTTCTTTATTATAAAATGTGGAACATGCAGTCTTCAGAAGATGTGAACATCTGCTCTGTGGATCAGTTCAAGAAATACATCTCGTCAGGGAATCGTTGCTCACTCTTCCACATTTCAACATAACAGGATCATTTGATTATTGAACCGGATTTAAAATAACAGGATCATTTGATCCGGGGGTAGTATGGCTGCAAAAATGTAATGCACGATTTTTCTCTTTAGTAATAATAATAACTAGCTCTTCCCCGAATTGTAACAACGGTTAAGGTTTTCACTCCGCCTTAGACCCACAGTTTAACGTGGAAACCGAATGCTCTTTTCTTTTTTAAAAATATAATTAAAGGAATGGATATATTTATAATTTCTTTATTATAAAATCCTCTCGATTACATTAGTGACTAATGATCCGGGAATAGTGGGGGAAAAATATTGACATGGTAAAGACAGCAAGGGGTAATACGAGCATTAAATCTATTGGAGAAAATATAAAGATGCCATTAGTCGTCCGGACCCGTTATAGCGGTGTTACGATTGGTACACAAACTTATCATAGCTCCACCCAGCTACACTGACAACCAATCACTACGAACATCTGCCTTAATCTTTTGGGGCGGAGCTTGGCGATTGTGCATATAAAAGGAAATATTTTTCAGTTGGGAGTAACAGTAGCTATTTTCGCGTCAGTGAATAATCATTCCCTCTGCCAGTGCATTCCCTCCACCATGGACCACGAACTTTACGCTTTTCCGGATTTGTATGAAGAAGGTGACACTGCAGCATTGACTGCAATTAATCTTTTTAACGCGATTGACCGTGATGATTATTTCCAACGCAAACCGTTGAAGATATTTGCAGTGACGCTCCTTACAATCCGACGCAAGGGACTACCATAGAAATGTAAGTGTCTATAATTTTATTTTTATTCACAAGAAACATGATTTTATATATATGGAGGGTGTAGTATCTCGTCAAATACTTCATTTAGATACTCACCATTATGCTAAAACCGAAATTTTTATGGCAATCTTTTGCGTGTTTTAAATGTTATTCGGATTTACCTCTTAAATGAGTTTCTGAGCGAACCAAAGATATCTTCACATAATGGGGTCTGTCTGTATATCTGTATATGTTTTTATTAAAAAAGAATCAATATGAACATTATTCTTTCTCCTTTAAGGTCCGATGAGGATTTGACACGTGTTATACAATCTTTTGAAGAATCTCGTGTCATGAATACGGAGGATATACTGATCAGTCAGCATAATGAATGTCACACCGAAATAATGTAAGTGTTTTTCGATCTTTTTGGGGGAAGAAGACAATATATTTTCATAAATTTATTAAATGAAAGAAATCAGTACAATAACCATCTTAAACTACAGAATATACCGTTACAAATATACACACACGAACAAAAACATTATACTATACAACGAGTACGTACAATTGGAAAACGGATTTTTATCTGTCTGCATACCATTTCATCGTTTCGCGAGTGTGACACGGGTCAAATAAATTTAAAAAATTTATAAATTCTTTATCACATGACATATGCATGAGAAATGAGATGCAGTACATTCCGCAAGTATTACTAAAATATCCTTGTATACGAAACGGGTTCCATACAACTTCAACGGGTTCCATACAACTTCGGGAATATGTAACTGAGCGAGAAATTTTACAATAATAGGGTCACTCCAGGGTTGAGTACCGAGTGAATCAAAATAGTACAGGCGCTGTCTATTTTTAAAATAGACAGCGATCCAATGAATCCCTTCATTACCGATGACATCTGTGTTCACAATAAGACTACCGCATTCTCGCGTACTTGGCAAACTCAATGTTTCATTCTTCGCAAACACGCCGATAAATTTGGAACGTGTGACTCGTTCACTATTCATTACTTTCTGAAGTGTATTAGCATCCATTTTAAAAGTCAGTGATAACGCTCCTAAATCTATCTACTTCTATTAGGGCTTGCGATTCGAGATATACTAGTACACTAATAGGCGCGTCTATAGGCTTGGTGAATTCCAGCCTCACTGAGATGTTTCCGCTCTGCTGTGGGCTTAAATGCGTATTTACGCTAGCAGATAAGTCAGGTGTAATGTCAAACGGATAAAGGTTAAATTGATCAATGAATTCTTCCTGCGTTACCCCATTACCAAGCTCATCACAATCACCTGCAATATGGGTCAGATTACTATAGGCTCTGCGCAAAGAGGTAACACAGCGTCTGATGAATAGTCCGTACCATTGTTCCACCCAAAGCAATGCCATTAACGTATAGAGTTATATTTTTAAGTCCGAAATTCTCGAATTTAAAGGCACTCTTTTTATATTTTCCATTCACCGAAGCATGGTCCTGCATTCCGATTAATATCCTTTTAGGAAGATTTCCCAGGGCAGTGTTTTCTATCTGCTTCGACGCCAACCCTGCAGGCACCGTATATAGTTTGATTTGCACTCTGTTAATAGGATATTTCACTGTAGCGTTTAGTAAATTTTTCTCAATTTCTAGTTGTTTTGGTGAACTTAATTTCACTCGCTGTACGCGGAGGTATGTGTCCATAATGTGAACCACAACGGGCTTTGCACCCTCTTCTTGATCAGCATCCATATTTAAGCAGATCTCAGAACTCGTGCGGGTGAGCTTTATCTTCATATCCACCCCGTTGACAAGCAACTTCTCCTGGAAAGTGAAATCTCTGTGCAGACGCCCAAAACACTCGTATGTTTTCTTTTTAGAATTTTTAAATTTGTCCTTTATACTACTTTCATCTTTAGTTTGATAATATCCCTCGGCACTTAAAAAGGTAGCCTTCGCTTCTTTGGAAAAGTTGAGGACATTTTCTAGATAGGCTCGTAGATGATAGTAACCCCGTGCCTGCCGATATGTTGGTCTGATTTAAATATCGTCACACTGGTTGAATATGGAGTGCAGAAAGTTTGTTTCAGGGTATACAGCATATTGTCATCGCAGACCGTTCCATCAGAATGGGCTATACGTAGCTTAGCGTACATGTGCACACAGCTTGGATCAAAAAAGTAAGGGCCTGAGCTGGGTATCACGAATTATATAGGTGCACTCGGGAACTAATTGTGTTTAAAGGTTAATTGTAATAAAATCACTGTGCTCAATAGAAACTTGAGTTGGAGGCATCTCAAAAAGGGACAGCTCCGATTTACAGCATTGTGAACTACATGGGTGGATGAAGCGTGCCATGGCGAGTTAGAAATAGTGCCTCCTCTCTCGACAAGTAGTAAACAAACTATGATTCATGAGATCAATGTCCTTAGCTTATATCAGTCAAAAAAGTGGTCAACCATAGGTTTCATTCGCTTACAGCACTTCTTTTTTGATAGCCTTTTACGTTTAATACCACGTGACCCCTTCTTCCGGGCAGCCCTCTTCTTCTTCCCGCCACCACGCATTTTTCTCTTTGCATCTTTGATGATTTCGTCCCGTGTACGCTTTAAATGTTTTTTCAGAGCTTCTTTAGGTTTAGCCCCGGCAATATGTCTTCTGCAGTGTTAATACCTGATTGTAGCGCTTTCCTTCCGCGGTATCTGGCACCCCTCTTCAGCAAAGGAACAGCCGTACGTAGTATGGATGAAAAAATGGATCCAAGTCCACTACCGCGCTCGTATCTCACCCCTCGATAGACGGTGAAAGGCTTTCTATCCATTATAACTCAGTGCGTCGAAAGTGTAGCTTCACTGTTAAGCTCCCGTTACCGAATGGGACGTTTTCACCCTCAATCGTTGTTATATATATTGAGATATTGGTTATTAAATTAGTTGCGACATTCACATAATGGGGTCTGTCATATGTAATACTCAAACTCCTTCCTCTATGGTTGGGGATGTGAGCAATGAGCAGCAGGCGTGCCTGGGTATCCCTAACAAACTGGTGCTCCACTATATTACTGTAAATATAGCACATGTCTGGGGACTGATTGCTTTCAGCCAATTTCTCTATCTTCAATCGATACATTAATCTGGATAAGTCATGCTGTGTCTCGTGAAATGTCTCTTTGGAAGGCTGCGCTATATCGGCCATTGGTTAGAATTTTGAACATTCTATGGTCTTTAATATGTCTGTTAGTCTTTGATTTTAGGATTGTATGTGCAGGGTTTCCTTTGTTTACGATTTCGTATACTAAATCATTCGTAAGGTTTGAGTTTCTTAAACTTACGTTTAAGTCTCTCACAACATCCTCGACCGAACCATATTGACCCGGTCCTAGTCTTACTTCTGTACTGTAATACCGTGCAACCTTAGTCCGAGCGATACGCATAGTTTCATCCATAGCTACCCCAGCTTTTTCACACTCGTCAATGTCTCTAAGAATCGTAAAAACGGTTTCTTTATGTTCAGTATTTAAAAAGAGGGTGTCCAGCTGAATTTCGCATATCCCCACCTCATACGATTCACGACCCAATTCAATGTGCCCGTGGAGTTCTGTTACAAAGTTGGCTAGTGTGTTGTTAGGGTGTACAGACAGGGACGAGGAGGACGGGGAGTGTGACGTAGAAATGGTGAGGAGCCATGTTGCATACTATTTAAACTTCATTATTGCATCAGCTTTTATATAGGTGTTGAAGCTTTCTGGGTACCCTAGCCATTTCACCAGGTACATTTTTCTCTTTCCTGAACCATTGCTTCCTAAAATTTTCTCAATTTTAAGCACAATTTTTCCAAAATTAAAGGCAACTTTCTGCATTCCTCGCGGTAAAAACCTCCTGAGATTTCTTCCCCATTCAAATCTTCAATGTAATACATCATTATCTCACCTTTAGGTCTCATAGCCCTAACTTTAAAAATCTCGCGTGTCCATCCTTGCTCAAAACACTTTGCGAATTTATTCCCCGAACGCGACAGCCTTACATAATCATTGATTTTGAAGCGCGCCGAGTGTGGTGTTGGTGATCCATCTCTTCTCGGGAGCGTACCTCCTTCTAAAACTTCGTTAGGTGTTGTCCCAATCGTGCGATGGTGTGAGCGGTTGTAGGATGATGCCAATGATTCCAGAATGTCTAGAAATCTGTATGTGTTTTTATGTGTAAAATAACGGTGCATGCGCTCGTTTATGGTGCGCTGAACTCTTTCAGCTAAAGAAGCCTTATGTATAGAATTGGTTGTGTAATAGCTGATATTAAACTCTGTCAACATGTTCTGAAAAGCACGGCCTATAAATTCCTTCCCCATATCCGTACAAAAATAGCCAGGAACCCTGTTTTCTTTTAACATTAGCGTTTTGGTGGCTTTAGCAACTGTTTCAGGTGATTTATTTTTCAGAGGAACTAGCCACAGATATCTAGAGAATACGTCTATTATGAATAGAATGTAGCGGTAACCATCGTTATACACAGAATATCTTTGCATGTCTGTTAAACTGCTTGCCAAATAGAATCAATCGAGGAAGCCGTTGTCTTGGCTGTTTTAAACCTTTTTCTCACAGGCTTATGAAGCGTATAAGCGTCCTGCTCCCTCAAAAATCTTTCAACATCTTTTTTCCTACTCCGTAAACACTTTGTACAGTCTATCTACGCCGCCGAGGGGCTGGGTTAGAAATGTCATAATAGCGTTTAGTTAATACGTTAGCCATTTGCGTATTTTAGAGGCACGGTGGGTTAGGGTTGACCGTTTAACCTTTTCTTTCTCCTCTTCAAAGGTGTTACCGCCGGGGGTGGACGGCGTCTTCAATGTGTCACATGCGTTGCATGTTCAGTCTTTTAACCTGTTCAGATTTCCTATCAACGTTTTTAGGGACATTTATTTGTTGTAGTCTTGCTGTAATATGCTTCCATCCTGATGGTGATGGCCTATCCCACTTCTCACCAGATCATGGACAATGTCTACGATATTCGATCCCTGTACCTTTGATCCTTCCACAATGATCTCGCCTGTATCGGTCCATTGTATGGCTGGATCCTCATTCAATAGATTATAAAGACTTAAGCCTTTACTCCTCAAAGTATGTGGGAGGGTGCTTTTTAATACATGCTCGATATGTTGTGTGGCTAATCCCTTAATTTTTGGTTGGTCAGCTGTATCGTCGGGCACAGATCCTATGTCGCCATGTCCATCGTCCCCCGTACTGTGCCTAATAACCACAGGAATCTCTGTAGGGTTCTTATAATTTTCGTACTCGTGAAGAAATTTCTGCAGAGCTTCTTGGTATAAGATTCTTTTCTCATCAGGTGTTTTTTTCACTGTTTAATAGGGCTAGCAATTCGCTTTCCATTCTTTTAAGTCTGCTTTTACGGGGATCTAGAACCGTGTCTAGATTCCTTTGCAGTGAAGCGTACACCTCGTGGGGAATCACTACCACTTTCTTCATTATATTAATCTAGTCAGTAAAGGACCCAAAACTGAAGATAAGATGGGGAAAAATGACCCTCCTGTTTGTACAATAATTCGTTTTTTCTTCGCTACAGTTTGACTTTTACGAGCGAGTGCACGTAATATGTTCTTGTAACGGCGTAGGCGAGCCTTCTGAGGGGGTTTCATTGATACATTGCAATTTATAACTTTAAGACAGATTTCACAGATGCATTTTAAAAAGTCGGCGTCGATATTTTTAATAAACATCTGCTGCATTGCCCGGGGCAGTCGATGATAGATTTTTATTAATTCACGGTATTTCTTTAGTCTCTTTGTCATTCTGGAATATACACCGTTTCAGGCTCGTTTGGAAATATATTCGTTCGTAGAAGCACCCTAAACGTGTTTCGCGGATGAAGGTCACAAAGCAAATATCCGTAACGCGTGCTTGTAGCTTCTTTATAAACTTCCAAAAACTCCTTACGCTGATTCGGGAACATTTGATTGGCTAATACCCCAATTTGTGATACATCTCTACGTTGTGCGAATAAGACTAGATATTGTGTATTTAACGACACATCGCGCATGTATCTATTTTTGAAAAATAGATTCTGATTGATGAAGAACACGCTTATGTTAAGATGGTGGGAGAATACTGTAAATGTCTCGGCAAACGTTTTATCCATCTCCAACATGAGATCGTCAATTACAATGACTGTATGTTCATTTCCCTTTAACGAATTAACGTCATATACGCCTTTGTGGAACAAAATATCATCTTGGTACTCGTTGAACACTGATTGATACGTCGAATAGCACCATATAACTTTATGCACAAATTTCGAGAACATCTCTCCCTTTTCTTTAATGATTTTAAGCATAAACACAGTTTTACCACATCCTGTAGGTCCAGATATAATACATGTGGATGGGCTCGTGAATCTGAATTTTTCTACAGAGACCATTTCTAACACGTCACACTCCTATACAGAGCTGGGCATTTGCGGCATATTTTGCGGTACTGCGGTACTACCAAACTACCAAACCGGCACCAAACCGGTACGCGGAAATTTGAATGCGGTAGCGGTACTGCGGTACTTTCAGCGATCCTTTGCTGTACTGCGTTATGCGGTTCCGGTTTGCGGTTTGCGGTAGTACCGCAGTACCGCAGTACCGCAAAATATGCCGCAAATGCCCAGCTCTGAGTCTCCTAAGTGGGTCATTTACAAAATATTACAAATTTTGAGTGCTGTTCCTTATATTTTGTTTTCTTCTCCCACAGAACCGTGAATGACGATGAGGTACAGCACCCCATCATCGACATTACGGATGACCTCGACGACAGTGTAGTTGTGATCTCCTCCCCTGCCAACGAACCCTCACCAACGATACCGGTAGCACGTCCAAAGCGGAGGTATGATGAAGAGAACCCCACGTCAGGTATAAAGCGACCGAAATACGCGCCTGTTGAACCAGTAATAGATCCCCAACCCTCAACCTCTTACGCAACAATCCTCCCAGCAGCACCTCCCGCTAATATATCCCCTTATTCATCCGCCACAGTTGCCCCCCGTTCTGTTAAGTCTACAATAATAGATCCCCAACCCTCAACCTCCTACGCAACAGGCCCCCCAGCAGCACCTTCCGCTAATATATCCCCTAATTCATCCGCCACAGTCGCCCCCCGTTCTGTTGAGGATGATATAACGTTTGAGTTGGTGCGCTCCGCAGCCCCCACCCCAGCCTTGACTAGAAATCGGTATAGAGTCAGGGTCGACCCTACAGCCATGTATAACAATGGAATTGAGCGCGGGCTACGCCGGGTTGTACAGCGTATTGTAGAGTTTGCTCTTCAGAACCGCGACGAGCGTGAAGTCAGGACGAGTCTGTCCTTCGGATTCGGGTCAGATGACGGTGATGTAGATGATTATTGGGTGATAGTGCCATTTAGACGTTTGGCAGCTGAAGATGTAGAATATATATTAGGACGTATAATGCAAGCTGCCCAAAGTAGTATAGCCTTCAATATGGACAACTTCACGGTAAATATTGATCGTGTATTCAGTGTTGCGGGTCATAGTGCCATACCGTATACTCTTAACCTCAATTCTCAAGCTATTTATAGATGGCATATAAACGTCGATCGTGGTTGCGGCTTTATAGCAGTAGTCTTGGCTAACATGTTTACTCTACAAAATACACGGGCTCAAAAAATTTGGCTGCCTACGGTCGTGGAACGTGCCCGTAAACTAGCTGTAGACTGTGAACTTGAATTTGACTGTAATATGGGACCTGAAGATCTGAGAATGGTAGAACAGGAAATGAATGTCCGTATAGTTGTATTTGGGTTGGATGATCGTCGTAGGACTGTGTATGTTTTTAAAAGCTGTGAGAGAGATCGTACAAGACCCCTACTTATTTTAGGATTGTCGGGGACAACGTATCTCCCCATCCGTAATATAAGGTGGCTTTACGCGAGTTATGACAAAAGTCGAAAATATGGGAGACATCATGATTTGTGTAAGGGGTGCATCGAGTTTGCGGATGATATAGTGAGACATTGTAAAGAATGTCACATGGTATGTGAGCAGTGTAAAAGCACCAAATGTGAAAGCCGTGTAGTTGAAGCTGAGAAGAGAGACTGTGATGTGTGTAGACGCACATTCTTCAATAATAACTGCTTTGAGCTCCATAAATCAACTGGCACGTGCAGGAAAATGAGAATCTGTGAATGTGGTATGTTTCACACAATGGATAATTGGGGGAAATTTAAGCACAAGTGTGACGAAATTCACTGTCCTACATGCCAGGTGGAGTATAAGGCGGATGGAGTAAAGCATGTATGTTATATGAAAGATGCTAAGCCTAAAAATAGCCCATGTACAGTATAACTGTATACTACGATATAGAAACATATACGAACGCTGAAACCAAAGAGGTAATTCCACATATACTTGTGAGCCAGACCATCTGTGATGAATATATGGGGATCGAATGTGACGAGTGCCCCAAATGCGGTAAACGGACAAACGTTTTTAAAACGAATGTCCACGATAGTCCTGTGAAACTATTTGTATCCTCTATTGTCAAGTTAGCCGACAAGTTCAAAAAATGTATATTCTCGCCCATAACGGGGCAAAGTTTGACACGCAGTTCCTTTATAAGGAGTTGCTTGAACACGAATCCTCTGAGATATTTACAGGTGATCCATTGAAAAGAGGCAACAAATTAATACAGATGCAAATAAGAGGCAATGTACAATTTAAAGACACTTTATTATTCACACCTTGTAAATTAGCAAAGCTACCCATGGTGATCGGGGTAGCAGCTGAAGTTTCCAAAGGATACTTCCCTTACACTTTCCTCACCAGCGAGACTTTAAACTACGTAGGCCCACCACCACCCAAACATTATTTTAACTATGACTGTATGAGTGTAGATGAACGTGAAGACCTTGATCGATACTACAGCAGTTTTAATGAAAGTAACCCTTATAATATAGCTCATGAATGTGAGCGTTCTTGCATGAATGATGTGCGTGTGCTTAGAGTATGTTTCCAGGCCTTTAGAAGGATGTACATAGGCCGTTTCAAATGCGATCCGCTGCAAGTCGCAACCACCATCGCGTCATTATGTTTTACGGTGTTCAAGAATAACTTCATGCCTAAAGACACCTTAGCCATTATTCACCGAAACAAACCCCGCAGTTACGGTCACAATGCTATTTACTGGCTCATACACCTACAGCAACAGACAGGAATATACATAAAGCACGACCGCAACACGAGTGAAGTACCCATTAAGATTAATGGACGTGTTTTTTGGGTTGATGGGTTAAGTGAAAACCGTGTCACTGGTGTGAAGACTGTGTACTCCTTTAACGGATGCTGGTGGCATGGATGCCCCCGTCCTGAGTGCGGAATCGCCGGAGATATCCACGGTAGATCTCCTGCCGACTGTCTTGCATGGACCCGCACCCGCGATCAACTTATAGGATCACAGTTCACTCACAAAGTCTTGTGAGAGCATGAATATGATGCACGGATGGAGACAGACGAGGTGTACCGTGAGGAAATAAACACGATCAAGCGTTCAAATGGTGCTGGATCCTCTCAAATGTGGTGATAGCTTGTTTGGAGGACGTACAAATCCATTCAGACTATACTTTCCACCTACGGAGGGCGTGAAGCTCCATTACTACGATTTCTGTTCTTTATACCAATACGTGATGAAGAACAATCCGTACCCCGTGGGCGCTCCTGAGAAACTGGTGGGACCTGACCTGCCCTCCATCAATGAATTTTCAAGAAATTTGAATGATCGTTACTTTGGGCTCTCTTTCGTAGACGTACTCCCCCCACGCAATGTATGGATGCCAATCTTACCTGTCGTTATCGACCACAAGCTCATGTTCCCACTGTGCGTGAAGTGCGAGGAAGAGAATAACGGCGATTGTAACCATATACCCCACCAGCGTAAGATCAGAGGCGTATATACAAGTCCTAAGCTGGCCGTAGCCGTACGCCATGGGTATAGAATACTGAAGATACATGAGATGTGGGGGTTTCAGAAGCTACCCAACCTTTTCACACCATATACTGGGTGATCCAGATAAATGGGACCCATAAAAAAAAGCCAAATATTCTTAATATTTAATTCCTTTCATAAAAGCTATATATCATTCGAAAGAGTAGAGTTACAAGTTTATTATGAAATATTTATTTTTTTAAAAATGACTCCTTTCAAATGTGCTCCATTAGTTGTCAAGCATTCCAGTGTTCTCGCTTGTAAGTTCTGCATCACTTTTGCAAGAGTGTGCGGTGGTATGGCCTGTATCTCATTTGTGATGGCGGCCTTCAATTCTTGCAAGGTCGTTGGGTTATTTCTGTAGACCCTACTCTTTAAATGTCCCCCGAGATAATAATCTAAGGGAGAAAAATCCGGAGACCTTGCGGGCCATTCAACGTCTCCAAATCTTGGAAACGTTTGACGCAAAACTGCCATGCAGTTCCTCGTGGTATGGCAGGTAGCTCCGTCTTGTTGGAACCAGTGGTTTTCTAGACAAAGATCTCTTAATTTAGGAATAAGGAAATCGGTCAACATTTTTTCGTAGCGATCACCATTTACAGTGACCGTGTTTCCGGTGGAATCCTCGAAAAAGTACGGCCCTATGATCTGAGATGCAGTAAGACTACACCAAACAGTTACACGCTGACTATGCAACGGGACTTCGGTAATATTCAATGGATTTTCTGTTGCCCAGAAACGACAATTTTGTTTGTTTACAGTTCCATTCAAGTGAAAATGGGCTTCGTCTGACATAATCAAAGTTGCTAGAAAATTGGTGGTCATTTACCTTCTGTTGGATCCATTGACAGAATTGTCGTCTTCGTGCGAAATCTCCATCGTTTAGTTGTTGCACTGTTTGAATTTTATATGGAAAGAGCATTAAATTTTGCTTGAATATACGGTGTGTTGTTCCATATCCAACTCCTAACAGCTGAGAAGCACGTCTGATGCTTATGTTAGGATTATCCTGTACAATTTCATGAGTTCTGTTAATGATCTCGTCTATCCTTGCTGTGCGCACTCTTCCAGTTGGTTTTCTTTTTCCAATGCTGCCATTTAGGGAAACATTTCTGACACACCGACGGATTACTTTCTTAGAAGGTGATTTTGACATCTGAAAATTTGTCTTGAAAGATGTTTGAGCCGAAACTACACTTCTTCCATGCTCATAATATTGCTCAGTTATGAAACGCAGCTGTTCCACAGTCCATGCAGTCATCTTGAAGGGTTAGTTTTAACTAACACTTTTATTTTGTTTTGTATCTTATCTTGTCTTGTATTGTCAAAACCTATACAATCCTGTACAAACTTGTAACTATCCTCTTTCGAATGATGCGTATGATTTTATAAAAGGACTTATACTTTAAGAGTTACAGGGGTTTCTTTTGGGTCCCATTTCTCTGGATCACCCTTTATAAACGCATTTTTGAAGGATAAGGTTGAGGCATCAGGGTATCCGCGAGGAGTTGATACCGAAGATGAAAAGTTTGCCTATATTCAACGTTACCGCGACCGCGAAGGTATACAACTTGATCGTGCACAAATTGCAAAGAATCCTGGCAAGCGCCTTCGTGCAAAGTTTTGTCTAAACAGTCTATGGGGAAAATTTGCACAGAATACCGGCAAAGGGAACATTCATTTGGCACAAAGTTATAGTGATGTCTGGGATTATGCCAATGCTCCCGATAAAGAGGTCATGGAGATCGTGAATGTAGGTAATACTTACATAATAAAGTACAACAACACTGAATTGGCCACAGATACCTCAAGGGTTACAAACATACCTGTGGCCAGCTTCACAACAGCCTACGCCCGTATAAAACTTTGGGGTCTATTGCATTCTCTTGGGCGGAGAGTATTGTATGCCGATACAGATAGCGTGATATTCACAGAGAGGGAGGGTGAATACATGCCCGCTATTGGGGAGTTCCTCGGCGAGCTCACTGAGGAGATCAAGGATGAGTATGGGGACAACGCATACGCCGACTCTTTAGTCTCAACAGGACCTAAAATTATGGGGTACGGGTGAGGGTGGGGGAGGAAATGAAATATATCGTGAAGGCAAAGGGTATTACGCTCAACCATGCGAATCGGCGGGTTGTTAACTTTGAATCGTTGAAGGATCTAGTGTGCTTGGACGATGAGGGCGAACGACCTCCCCAACTAACTGTAGGCACCCACAATTTTCGGGCGCAGAAGCTGGGGGGCGTGAAGGAACTTAGGGGAACGAAGGTGTGCCGTAACACCTATAGGAAACGATACCAGTTACCTGGTACCTATGATACCGTACCCTTTGGATACCATAACTTTTGATGCGCCTATTGTTAACTTACTTATGACACGTATTTGTAAATGTCTTGTATATAATCTTTGATGTATCTATTGTTAACTTATTTATTACACGTATTTGTAAATATATATAACTTGAATATCTCGTTTATTAAATCGTATTTGTAAATATATATATATATATATATAACTTGAATATCTCGTTTATTAAATCGTATTTGTAAATATATATATATAACTTGAATATCTCGTTTATTAAATAAATCATGTTTCAATTAGCGTTTCACTTTCTCCTTTGTGTGTGTGCACAGGTGAAAGTTCTAAGCTCCGCCCACTGTTGTGTGTGTGCAGAGGTGAAAGTTCTAAGCTCCGCCCACTGTAAGACCAACAACGTGAGTCATGCTACTGTCTGGGATTTCCTGCGTGGTCAGTCGACTGCAGTAAGCCCTTGAGATCAGACGTGTATTCGCCAGCGTAGAAGAAAAAAAGGAGATCAGACTTGTATTCAGAAGAAAATGGCTACCTTTAATATTGCTTGTACAACGTTTATGAAATGGTATTCAGCAAAGTGTCAGGATGTGGTGGATACCGAAAAACTTCCTATTCCCTCCTCCTATGCCTCTTTTAAAACCACATTGGATTGTGCGAAGTTCCAAGATGTACAAATACTCTACGGTTGTTCTGGTGAGACCGTTGAAGGCTTTCGTCACAGACGATGTGCTGAAGTATGCTGTAGAGCTAAACTTTATAAAGTCTCACATATACCGTGAAGTAAAAGAAACAACGCGTGCAGAAGAGAAGCAGCAGGTATGGATAATGACTCTTGTGGATGGGTGATGTGACAAGCGGTATTATGTCATGTTACACCATGTCGATTACTCATACCCTACGACTGAAAATGTGAATCTCGTCATCATGGACAATCTTAAGTATTTTTATCACTATATTAATGTATATCATGATGAGGTTCGTAGTGAGGTTGTGGCTAGTGCCCTGCGTGAGTTTTTAACAGACTTTAGAGACGAGTATCGTTTGATGGGCAGAAATGAAAAATATGAGCATATGTTCCTCTCAAATAGTGCGCCGGAGTGTGAAGATGTTTAGTAAAACATTATAAAATGTGCCTAGTTCGTGAAAATTATCCTGAGGGAAACTGTCTGGTGCCTAGTCTGTTAGTGATAAAACCGAAATTAATTCTTGTACCGGAAAAACACCTACCCAATATGTACAACAATTCGCCGCACACGTTGATTATGGTGCGACTCGCTGATCATACGAGTTCGAACAAGCCCATTCACGTATCATCGAGTCAGCCGCCCATCGAACCGTTCCTGCCTACCTGCGTGCCTCACACGGCTCATAGTTATCTCAGAGCTTGAACCGAGTGGACGCGCGCTCCTCGAATACGATGGAACTTCCTTTCAGCAGCATTCTCAACGCCTCGTACGATGTGTCCGTGACGAAATCGTTGCGCGTGTTCAGGCGTAAATCCGGTACCGTTAGCTATGTACTGGAAACGGAATGTAGACAAACAAACAAACGGGTTTATTTAAGTGTCGAGGAGATGAATAGAATCTTCGTGATAGTTGAGAAGTAGAGTGAAGATCGTTATAAAATACCTGCTAACGTAGGTACAAGAAGAGAGCAGATTAGTGACGCACCCTCATACGCCGTTGTATGTACGTTGTGTATAAATAACGATCGGCCATGCATTGATATACGGCTGATGTGGAAGAATGCTTCTGATAATAACGCTCTTGTTCCTACGCGAAACCGTTTCATCCTCGACAGAATGTTTGAAATCGTCGGATTCCGCAAGCTTAAACCTATATTAGACGCGCGTGTTACGGATATGCTTTATTTTGATACAGTACTTGAATACGCATACACCGCTCTGCTCGATGGGTTTACCGAGTGTAGGGCTGAACAAGGTGAGAATGGTCTAGAGGTGGACGTTTATTTAAAAAGTTTAGACTCTTTGAAATACCATGAACTTTGGTACAAAGCAATTGATCGGTACAAGGCTGAGCTCAAGTACACCGTTCACCCTGAAGAACTATTTCTTTATATAACGAGCAGTTGTCGTAACGATTTAGAAGATTATTTCAATTGCCGCTATGTTGAGTGAAGATGAGTTCACGATTGAAAAGCTCGGGTCGGTAGAAATAAACCCTCGATTGGAAAAGCGTGTTTATAAACTTGTGTTTAATAATGTAGCTAACGATGAACTCTTTGTGCGTGCTTTTGATTGTATTCTAGACATATTTAAAGATGACTTACCAACCGGTTGTAAAGTGGGAACAAAAATAGTACTGAACGATATGAAAGCCCTTCATATCGAGTACAGGTTTCCCTATACTTTAAGCGGTGAAGTATTATTAAACCGCATATACTGCGTAATGCAGAGCAATAATGATGTAATTGTAGACTCGATTAATTGCGAGTTTAGTATTTTGAAAAAAGAAGTAAAATGTATTTATATATTTAACATATTTGTGTGATATTTCTCCTGTACTGTTATATTGAAGGATATATGATTATATGCATATTCATCGTTCATATTTCTATTATTATTATTGATCATTCAAATGTATATTTATTTCTATATATCTCCATAATTGTGTGTGTGTGTGTGTGTATATTTTTTTGATTATATGCATATTCCTCGTTCATATTCCTATTATTATTGATCATTCAAATGTATATTTATTTTCTATATATCTACATAATTGTGTGTGTGTGTGTATATTTCTTCTGTACTGTTATATTGACGGATATATGATTATATGCATATTCCTCGTTCATATTTCTATTATTATTGATCATTCAAATGTATATTTATTTTCTATATATTTATAATAAACAGAATGATGCAATGTTGTTTTACTTAATTCTTTTGGTTAATTATATCATGTTACGCCTTCTAAACCTACTAGCGGAATTCTAAACCAACTTTTAAGAAAATAAATGGTACAATCTGGCAACTGTATACCTGAACAATGGTATCTGGCAACTCTCCATAATAATGTATATAATTAAAACGGTATCTGGCAACTCTCCATAATAATGTATACAATAAAAAGTGGTATCTCGCAACTCAACCTGAACAAGCCATTTACGCCTTCTAAGCCAACTGGCTGATTAGAGCATATAAGACAAACGCCTACTCGGCTGAAGTCTTATATGCACTTGGCTCCTTCCAGGTGAACACCTCTCCTCCTTTCTCTCCTCCTTTCTCTTGGGGGATAACGCCGCCTCCAGTTTCATGACCCCTTGTTGCACCTGCAGCATCCCCCCAACCACGCCCTTTTTTTGCAACACCCTACCCCCCTTTGCACACCCCACCCCATTTGCGACATTGAGTTGTTGCATAACCCCCACGCCCTTTGCAACATTGCAACATTACATAATAATTTGCAACATTCCTGCACTCTACCCTTTTGCGGCTATACTACTGGGAGCGTTTTTGTTCCACCGTCGCCAGATTCACGAACGCCTGTTTTGGTGGGTCGTCCTCTCCTTCCTTCTCTGTTAAAATTTTCAGAATGGCCTGCTTTGTGGTTGAATCCACCTCTGGATCAAAGAGGCTTAGAAGAATCAAATCCTCCGACAGGTACCATCGGTGGCGGGTCAACTTGCGTGATGTAGCTGCACTGATGTTTCGTTGAGGGTATGTGTGAAGCTGCTGTAGAAGTTCGAGATCGTTTTCTAGCTGCGGTGGAAGCAAGAGGTGCCAGAAACCAGGCCTTGAGGTAAACCTTTCCAAGAAAGATGTTAAAATCTCTCAGTCCCTTAGCTTCCCTCGCTGTCAAATGAAACTGAGACCGGAACATCCAAACTTTGAGGCTATAAATGGCTTTTGCCATCCAGCGAGCAAGATGCATAGGCCCAGGAGCTCGAAACGTCTTCCCACGTGAAGGTGTGGCTTCCCAGGAAGATCAACATAAGGTTGAGTAGCTCGCGATATTCATCTCGGTGTTGGTGTTCCAACAGCTGCTGCTCACTGAACGCAATGACCTCGTTCCGGACATCGGCGAGCTCTAATGTAGCGAAGTCGTCCGAGAAGGGTCTCGTACCTTTCTTGGTCAATGGATGGCCATTGTGCTTGGAACCGCTTGAACAAGAGGATTTCTGGTGCACTGTTGGGGCCCAAGCAAGCTTGAAAGGCGGCGGCCAAGACCAACTCCAGGATATGGTGTCGACATGCAAAATGCAGAAGACGCCGGCCCAGTAGAAGCTCGAGAATTACGCAGGCTCCTGACGATCGACCGGTGTTGGAGTTAGTTGTGTCAAAGCACATGGCACGGATAAAGTTTTCTAGCCCCCACTGGCGAATGGCGTTGTACACAGCTTGGGCCATAGCTTGGCCGGTCCCATTGGGTATCTTCGGAATCTCCAGCAGCTTCTTCTCTCCTATTGGTCGAGACTAGAATAGCCAGCCTATCTACCTTCATATTCCTGTGAGATCAGGCATGAGCTTGCTATCCCAGTGGACTGTAAGGGGTGTGTCTGGTTTGAATGCCTCTTTGATGCTGGCAGCGGCTGCTTCTCGGTGTCGTTGACGTTGGATGGTCGACCTGTTCAGAGCAAGCTCTTGTGGGTCTTGTCCGAGGGCTCTGGAAGCCTCGAAGATGATCATCATAGTCGCTCTGTCACTTAAAACCATTTCGATCAAGCATAGCGGCCAATTGGGGTGAAGTGACAGGTTTGCGTCCTCGTTTTCGTGGCGGAGAGGCACTACCCGCACTACTTGTGCTGGGACTTGGTTCTTGATACAGATCTTCTTCTGAGTCAGTGCTGCTCTCCAGCTCCGTTTTTCCCAACAAGCTTCTTTGTCAAGTTGTGATCGATGACGTCTCCTCATCAGTTTTTCTTCCTTCTCCTGCTTCTGCTGTTGTTGGAGCAGCACCTTGTCAACTCCCCCAGGGAGCCAGGTCGTCCCTTCTTCGCTGAGATTCAAGGAAAAGCTTGTTTTCTTGATTCTTGATGAGCTCCATGGCATAAGCGTGTGCTACGTCAAAAAGTTCCTCGACTTTGGCTAAGAACGTGGCTTCATAGCTTGTTGGGTGTGGGTTCGACGGCTTTTGTTCTTCTTCAGCCCTTCACTCGAAGAAGAGTGCTCAAGGTTTTTGATCGAATCCTGGCTATATTTGGTTGGGATTCTGGCGCGAGACCAGAACTCTTCGACTCGCTCGATGGTCCGAGTTGCTGCTGTTCGGATTTCTTCTTTGAGAACAATATGGCGATGCAAGAAGTGGCCAAGAACTTGCTTCCCCGAAGGGAGTTTACGTCCTTCGATCCCGTCAGCGGGGCTAACCAGAAAATCGTGGGAGCGCGTTGCCATCATGCATAAAACCTGTAGGCAAAGAAAAGGAAACAGGTCATCGAGGTCACAAATGGGGGCAATTTTGAAGCCCTTGAGCCACCCTAAATATTATTGAATCTGGCTCATATTTGACTCATCTTAGTTTTACCAGAATGGAACCACCTGGGAAGGTCAGAGGTAGAACTTTCCAAAATTTCAAAATAAGGGCCACCCTTATTTATTTATATATATATATATATGTATATATATATATATATATATAGGGTGTCCCATAAGTCTGGTCTCAGAGGAAATTTTATTTGGCTAATATGGAAGGGAGTTACACTCGTGAGGAGGAGGAAATTGTTGTTTTACTCACGTGTGTAACTCACTTCCATATTAGCCATTGCTTGCTATTCTACTTGCAACAAAAAAAAGGCCCCAAAACAAGACATGAATTTGGACATTTGTCTTAGGTCTAATGTATTACTTTGGTAAATTTAATTTAAAATAAATTTTCCTACGAAACCGGACTTATGGGACACCCTATATATATATATATATATATATATATATATATATGGGAAACTTATTGAAAACGTATGTCATATACAAAATATAGACCAGGTAAAATAATATAACAAAACATTATGGACAAAAATAATTAGTTCCCAAAGGTATAAAAATACGTGTATAATGGCCTCGCATTTGGCCGTTCTGTAGAATTCTGTAGCTCGCATTAAAAATAGAAAAAAAACTGTTCTTTTGTTTAGAATTTCATATTCTCACATTTTCTGCATTCTGGATTCTAATATTATATTTGTTTATGTCTGTTACGGTGCATTATGTATTCTGATGTTTACATTTATTTTATAGTTTTTAGTATTTTAATTTGATTTTTGATGGACGACATGACAATTTGGGATACAGTTACAATTTCGCAAAATTTCTAACAAAAAAAAAGCATTAATATATTACTGAGCAGAAAGACTGGTTTTAGTTTATTAAATTTTATTACTGTCACCGAAAAAGGAATAAATTATACATTATATATATATATATGTTACAGTCAGTGTGTGAAACTAGTCATTTCACGTAATGCCTAAAATCTTCAGGCATTTTGCGTAATTCGATTAAGCGATTAATGACTTCGTGAAGGTTAGGTTAGTTAGAGTGGGTTGTTTAGGTTAGGTTAGGTTAGGTTGGTTACGTTAGGTTAATAATGTGTATTACCTATGTTTAAGGGTCACAGATATTACGCGAAATGCCTGAAGATTTTAGGCACTACGTGAAATGACTGGTTTCACACACTGACTGTAACATATATATTTTATATAATATATATATATATATATATATAATATATATATATATTAACGTAAAGAACGACGCTTGTATAGAAGAACATTCCGCGCAAGATGTTCGTTCTCCTCCTCATCTTGCGCGGAATGTTCTTCTATACAAGCGTCGTTCTTTACGTTAATTATACTGTGTTGTTTGCAGTTGAAATATATATATATATATATATATATATATATATATATATATATATATATATATATATATATATATATAACACACAGACAGGTCCGGCGCCAGCCTATTTGGCGCCCTTAGCAGGACTGCAGCTGGCGCCCCCACCCGCCTCCCACTTCACGATTGGGTTTGCCCACAAAGTAATCAAGGTACCATATTGAAGAAACTATTTGCCTTACACTGATCTATTTTAATTTGCTAATACATACATTTATTATAAAATTATAAAATCATTTCACAGTTCAAGAAAGTGTCATGACCAATCAAAACAGCGAGTAAAGCGAGGCATATGTAGCAACAAATCAGAACGCTCAAAAGTGCTAAAATATGCGTGCAAAAAGGACATATCTACTGTTTTTTCCAAGCAAGAAGGGCATATGTCATAAAAACAGTTATTCGCTTATTGACGACTCCCGGAACTCATATTAAGCCGTAAATAAGCCGAGTCGCTTATTGACGACTCCCGTCTGTGCGCGCAACATTTTTAAATCGCTTATTTACGACTCCCGTCCCTAAAGGGTTAAAGGTCGTGATAGTGAAAGTTCTATAATGACCCAATAAGATGAATAAGTTAATTATGTAAATATCAGTCAAGCTAAACTGGTGTACATACGTCGTACAACCTTTCATCATTTGTCTATGCTTCTCATTCCTTCATTATTTTTTTCATGTTGTTCTTACATAATACTATCAGACGTGCACAGGGCGGGAGGCGCTGGCGCCCCCCAGATCTTTGGCGCCCTTAGCATTTACTAACCTCGCCTAATGGAAGCGGCGGCCCTGCACACAGACCGTGCATGGAACAAGGAACTCTTCTGGGATAATTAAATCCACTATAGTCCGAATAAGTAATGGTAAATGACAAATACCATAGTTTTTCTTTTTCATGATGCAAGCCCGACGTGGGCAACGGGTCTCTCGCAAAGAGGTTCCATAAATATAGCTTCCCTCACCAGATATCTGCAAAGCAGACAGGATCTAGCTTTGGGACATGGATCCTGTCTGCTTTGCAGATAGCTGGTGAGGGAAGCTATATTTATGGGACCTCTTTGCGAGAGACCCGTTGCCCACGTCGGGCTTGCATCATGAAAAAGAAAAACAACTATGGTATTTGTCATTTACCATTACTTATTCGGACTATAGTGGATTTAATTATCCCAGAAGAGTTCCTTGTTCCATGCACGGTCTGTGTGTATCATAAAAAACTCAGGGAACCATTCTGAGTTCATTCCCATATATATATATATATATTACCAATTAGTAATTTTTTATGCTTTTTAGAAATTTTATGCGTAGGCGAACGCTTTCGACTAAAACTGTACAATTATAATCCATACAATTCATACGGAAATAATTTTTACTCGCATACGAAGACAGATAAGGACGAGAATACGAATATCTTTTGTATTCTGTATACTTTGGAATGGCGGTTGTGAATTGTTCAAGAAAATTGTTATGAATAATAATTCTAAATTCTAATTTGTTTCTTCTCAGAATTAACGTTGGAGTTGATAAGACAAAGGTTATTATGATAGCTAAGATTGCAAACACGTTGCAGCTCATTGCAGTTAATGACGTATTATGGAATAGTAAAAAAAATTAACGAGGTTCTCCATGTTGTTGCACTGCAATAACATATATATATATATATATATATATATTAGAGGGTGGGCCATAAGTCGTTTTTACGAAATACTATATATACATATATGTACTGTATGTGTTACAGTCAATGTGTGAAACCAGTCGTTTCACGTAATGCCTAAAAATTTCAGGCATTTCGCGTAATTCGACAAAGCGATTAATGACTTCGTGAAGGTTAGGTTAGAATAAGTTAGGGTGGTTAGGTTAGGTTAGGTTAGTTAGATTAGCTTAGTAATGCGTATTACCTATGTTTGAAGTCACTCGAATTACGCGAAGTGCCTGAAATTTTTAGGCATTAAGTGAAATGACTGGTTTTACACATTGACTGTAATATATATATATATATATATATATATATATATATATATATATATATATATATATATATATATAAAATGTGGGGCCATAAGTCGCTTTACCGAAGTGAGTTCCGTTATAATACGAAGGTAAAGCGACTTATGGTTCACCCTGTATATATATATATATATATATATATATATATATATATATATATATATATATATATATTAGGGCGGTTCATGTAATAGGGGTGAAAAATTTTATTGCAGGTAAGTAAGTCACTGAGCATTTGGATTTTTTAATTCTACTTGTTTACAAAAACCTTCATGGCAAATTTCTACTTGATAGCAAAACTTTTAGTGGGTGCTCAAGCTCATGTTCGATTACTCCTACATGGGTGTCCCAGGAGGAAATGTCAAGAATGCACCATTTGACTCTTTGGGTATTTCTAAGTAGAAAGTATTATATCGACATGTGCCTGATTCCCAACCGTTAGCGAGATACAGGCCTCTACGGTTTCCGGGAAGGTGGATTGGAAGTGGAGGACCTGTGGCATGGCCCCCTCGTTCGCCTGACTTATCTCCGCTAGATTTTTTTTGTCTGGGGGTTCTTCAAGAGTAACGTTTATCAACGGGGTAAGCCCGAAACTAGGGAGCAGTTGGTTGCACGTATACAGGATGCGTTCATAAACCTCAGAAATGAACTTCCGTGTTTTCCTTGGCAATACTCGATGGATCGGAGGCTCGCCGCGTGCATTGAAGAAGGAGGGGGTCACTTTGAAACCATTCCGCAATAAGTGCAATAGTGTATTGTATGTTTGTACATTTTGTAAACCACAAGTGTCATTAAATAGTATCTAAGATCGCCTTTTTATTATGTTTTAATTACCCAAATGTAGAGGCCTGTATCTCGGTAACGGTTGGGAATCAGACCCATATCGATATAATACTTTCTACTTAGAAATACCCAAAGAGTGAAATGGTGCATTATTGACATTTCCTCCTGGGACACCCTATATATATATATATATATATATATATATATATATATATATATATATATATATATATATATATATATATATATATAATAATATATGTACCTTTCAACTGTTCCGTGCGATGATGCCTCATTTCACGAAGGTCAAGCTTGTCGCCCCTCCTCTCGAGTTGGCCTGGTGAAGTAGTGAGTTGGTTTCTTGTACTCTCCACCTCACATAGCCAAGTACTCCCGGCTCATCGGGGATTGTTTTGAGCCAAGCGTCGAATCTTCTTTTGAAGATGTCCACTGCAACACCACTCGTGTTCCTTAGGTCTTTGGGCAGCTGATTAAACAGTTTTGGTCCTCTCACAACAAAACTATTTTCTTTCAGGGTTAAGGATGTTCCCTGTCTCCCTTTAATTTGGGAACACAACACAGACTTCCTTTTCTACTTTACACTGTTGTTTGGGGAGTTACAGGGTTCAGAGTAAGATTTGGGACTAGTTTCTCCATTATTTTCCAAGTGTAAATAATGGTGTATCTCTCTCTTCTCCTTTCCAGTGAATATAGGTTTAGTTCGCGTAACCTTTTCCATTAATTTAGTTCTTTGCACCCCTTCATCATGGCTGTGAAGCTTCTCTGAATCCCTTCTAGCTGTCTAATGTCTTCCTTTTCATATGGGCATGTTAGGACCAAGCAGTATCCCAATCTGGGTATGAACAGTGTCTTCAGTAGAAGAATCATTATAATCCTATCCCTTCGTTTAAAGGTTCTCAGTATCTGCCCAGTTATTCTCTTTGCTCTGTTTACTGCTATCCTATTTTGTGTTTCAAATTTCGCATCATCAGTCATTACAACCCCTAAATCTTTTGCTCTAGAATTTCTCTGAATTTCCTGTCCATTTGGGGTATAATATTCCATGGAGTTTAGGTCTTCTCTTTTTTCCGTACCGCAACAGCTGAAATTTCTCAATGTTAAACTTCATATTGTTGTCTTCCGTTCACTTGTAGGTTCTGTTCATGTCGGTTTGTAGAAATCCTATATCTTCTGGGTTTCTTATTTTTCTACTGATCTTTGCCTCATCGGCAAAGGATGTTACTGTTCTGTCTCTAGTAACGTCCTCGTCTATGTCAGTTAGCATGATTATGAAGAGTAGTGGAGCTAATACTGTTCCTTGTGGTACTGAGCTGAGGACCTCTGATTCTGATGAAGATACTCCTTATACTGTAACGACTTGCCGCCTCTCACTAAGGAAATTATATATCTACAGAAGCTAAGGCCAACAAAGACCCAAAGATCCACTCTAAGGTTAGACGGAGAGAAAGAAGAGGGTAGGGGGCTAAAAGGAGAGAATAAGGGGTTAAGTAAGTAGCAAAATCTATCATTCGTGGGTTAACATTCATTCAGAAAAAGAGAGAGAAAGACTCACCATCATCATCATCCGCCGGCCACTGCCGACAAGTCGGAAAAATTGTCGAAAAGAATACAAAAGGGGTGAAAGATGAAAAGGAGTAAAATAAGAATGCTTACAAACCATGCAAACACAGTCTTAACTCAAACGCTGTCATACTATGCAAACTACAGACATGCAAGTAAAGAGAGGATAAGAAAAGAACATAAAAAAAGTATGAAGAGTATAACAAAAAGTGGGTTAGTTTACGCTACGAGCTAAATCTAAGTTCGTGTTAGTCTAATTTTTTTTTTAATATCATTTTATTGCTGGCATATCACACGCTGGCGTGTTACAAGCTGGCATTAATCGTCAACAGACTCAAACCTCGACCATTACTCCCAGAGCTCCTGTTGCTAATTGTTTTATTTTAAACAGCGTTAATATTATTAAAATGCCCATCTAAAAGGTTTTCAAACATATTAACGCTGGTAGAGTTCACGATGGACACGGGAAGATTATTCCATTTATCAATTACTTTAAACGTAAAAAAGTTTTTAGCGATGTTAGTAATGAAACGTCTGCCACACAACTTAAATCCGTTATTACGAGTATTGCTATTATCGAAAGTGGACAGTTTGTCAAAATTTACAGTTATCGATTTTTTTAACGATTTTGAAAACTTCAATAAGCTCCCCCTTAATCTCCTAGTTTCGAGTGAATGCAAGTCTAACTCTTTAATCCTATCTTCGTAAGACTTGTTACGTAGTGACGGAATTAGTTCCGTGGAGCGTCGCTAAACTCTTTCCAACCTATCAATATCCTCACGCAAATACGGGCACCAAAACTGAACGGCATATTATAAGTGAGGCCTGACTAGGGACTTGTAAAGGGGCAATAGAATATTCTTCGATTTAAATTCGAAATTACGCGCTATGAAGCCTAACATCCTATTAGCTTTTGCGCAAGACTCCAGGCACTGGTTCCTAACTTTTAAATCCTTAGATACGCGTACGCCTAAATCTACTTCCTCGTCAACGCTCACTAACTGTCTATCATCCATCATGTACGTATAATTGTTGTTACGAGAACCTATATACAAAACTTTACATTTGTATACGTTAAATAGTAGCTGCCACTTATCCGTCTACTCCATAATCCTCCTATTTACATCGTCTTGGAGCCTATTTCTATCGTCCACGTTAAGAACTTTACTGCCTATTTTAGTATCGTCCGCGAATTTTGACACGCTACTGGTCAACGTACATCTATGTCGTTAATGTAAATTACGAATAGCATGGGCCTAACACTGAACCCTGTAGGACACCGCTACCTACATCCAACCACCCCGATTCCCTACCATTAACAACAACCCTCTGTTTCCTGGCACGAAACCATTCCTCTAACCAATTAGCTACCTGACCGCGTACACCGTGCGCTTTAGCCTTCGCAATTAATCTCTACGAGGAACTGTGTCGAACGCTTTTTTAATCTAAATAAATAACGTCAGCGGCTCTATGCCTATCGTATTCGAGCACTATTTCGTATAAAACTCTAACAAATTAGTTAACAAGATTTATGGCGTCGAAAACCCATGCTGACTACTATTAATCAAATCGGGACTTTCTAAGTGATCGACGATATGATCCCTAACTACGGATTCCAAAAGTTTACCGACAACTGACGTTAAGCTAATAGGCCTGTAATTGCTAGCTACTGTGCGGTCGCCTTTTTCAAAAATGGGCGTAACGTTAGCTAATTTGAAGTCTTCAGGAATAATCTTCACTTCCAATGACTTATTAAATTTTTTTTAATGGGCCAACGATAACGCCTTTTAAATCTTTCAAATGTCTAGGATAAAGCGCGTCAGGATCTGGAGCCTTGCTAACTTTTAGCTTATCGATATAATGCGCAATCTCATCCTCGTAAACAGTTATTTCATTCAAAATAGTCTCGCTACTAAATGGAACGATATCGTCCACGTCGGGGACATTATTTACGTCTTCTACGGTAAAAACTGTCGCAGAAAAGTTGTTATAAATACTCGCCATCGCTTTCTATTACGTTATTATCCTTACTGTTTTCTCTCAATAGCTTAAACCTAATAATTTGGTGATCGCTACATCCCAAACTCTCACCTACTTCCAAACCTTCGACTATATTTTCGTCGTTCGTCATCATCACGGTTCGGTAACCGGTTCGGTTGGTTCGGTAACCATCTGTCGTAAAAAATTACTTCCATGAACTCAGTCAGTCTCAAACCCTCATCATTACCAGTAAAAGTCTCGCAATTAACGTTAGGGCAGTTGAAGTCTCCGACAACTATACTATCCCGATTATTAATAAAGTTACCAAGAAGTGTGTAAAATCTAGTATCGGTATCGAGGGATTGAACGGGAGGTCTATAAACAACAACGAAATTAAAGCTAATACTACGCGCCCTAACTTCAACGCATATCGCATTAATTGCTGCCAGAAAAGCTATCTTAACCTCGCTAGCCCTACGGGAATTACGAACGTACAACAAAACGCCGCCACCAATCTTATGTAACCTATCATTAGTAAAAAGTTTAAAACCCGCTATTTCAAGTTCCCCCAACAAGTCCCGAGTTACAGTAGTTAACCACGTTTCTGTTATCGCAACTATATCGTAGTTGCCAGAATAACTTATCGCCTTAAATTCGTTCAATTTATTTCTAATACTACGCGCGTTACAATAAAAGACCCACAACGTTTAAAGAGGGCTTCGACCTATACAGCTTTCGAACGTTCTCATCGATTAACCTACCTAGCCTAGCATTCCCTATTTCATTGAAATGCACCCCCATCTTTTATAAAAAGGCTAGGATCACTACATTCTGACCACAGCTTTACGAAGGGTACATTTTCCCGAGCACAAATCTCTTCTGGTTTAGTGTTCAAAAATATTGTTTTTGACGTAATCCTAAAATTTAAACCATTCCTAGGGGTAATACCTAGAACTAAAGGCCTATCTGACCTTGCCTTCAGGGACCTAATTAACCTCTATATCTCTCCAAACGGTCAGGCACTCTCGTATAGGGCCTATACGAGTCGTTGCCCCCTATCATCGTCACTAACATCGAATGACGGGAGGCAACATCAATCCTATCTACTTCGTCTCTAATTCTGTCAACCCTGGCCCTGGTAGACAGACCCTCCTCCTCTTGGTTGGATTCCGTTCAACGAATTTCTTATCCATATGACGCACTAAGGAGTCCCCAATTAAAATCGTTTCCTCCTCGTTCACATCCCTATCCAACTGGGCGAAAGGGTTCGAAACCTCGATAGGAGGGGGGGAATTCCTATCACCTAACGTATGTGGCCTAGCTCCACCCTTAACTACTCTAAATCCCTCCCCGTCTACTAATCCCGGACCAACCTTAACCCCGTCCTCAACTCTGTCTAACCTTCCCGATAAACTACCTACAGTATACTAGAAACTAGGTTCCTAACCGCACCTTTCACTTTACTAACGTCTTCAACGATAGTATAGGTTCGGCCTTCGTCAACTGTAAACCTACCCCTGCCCTCATCAAGCGTTGCAAATCTTTCAGTCACCTCGCGTACACTACGTTTTAAATCAACTATCTCTTCGCTTAACTCACAAAAGAAACCAACCGATCTCTCGGTAATCGCGATAGGACCGCCGTTGTAATCTTTAAGATCCGTATACCACCGATTAACCCCACTTCTAGCACACGACGCTTTCTGCGACGGCATCACGCAAGTTAAAGTAGTTCACGTTTATAACCGTCACAAGTTTAAATTAAATTATGCGGCACGCTATGGATACTTCTAAATCGCTAAAAACCACTAATATTCAGTTATTTAACTATAACAATGTGAATATAAACGCAAGTATATAAAATTCAGAACTTTCCAACAGTAAATTTATCGGCAATATCCAAAAGTAGAGACAATATCAGAGAGCCCAGGGAATGCGTCCGCTCAGTAAGGAGGCTGGCCTACTTTTCCTGTTATTCCCATATATTTCAGTTTATGCATTATGATTCCATGGTCACACTTGTCGAACGCTTTGGTAAAGTCTGTGTATATTACATCATAGCATTCATTACTTTCAAGTGCATCAATAATATTGTTGTAGTGTTCCATTAGTTGTGATAGGCATGATCTGCCTGACTGAAGCCCATGTTGGTTATCATTGAATTTTTTCTGAGTTTCCAAAAAGTCATAGATTTTCTGTCTAACTATTCTTTCAAATATTTTAGTGAGATGAGATGTAAGCGACACTGGCCTATAGTTTTTGGCCTCGGATCGATCTCTTCCTTTATATATTGGGACTATGTCGCGCTTTTCAGGACGCCCGGTATTTCTCCCTTGTCTAGTGATCGTCTCCATATCCAATATAGGGGCTCAGCGATTGCATTCTTGCAGTTTTTGATCAGTGTGGCATTCCATTTATCTGGTCCTGCCGCTGAGTGTGCTTTTAGTTTCCCTATAGCTTGTGTAATATCATCCGTCGTAAAGTCGAAGTCCGTTTACTTTCCAATTGTAGTTCTTCAAAGAATGCGTTTCTATCGCATATCATTTTGTCAGTTTTTGGGATACTGAAAGATGATTCATACTGAGCTCTTAATATTTCAGATACTTCTGGTAGATCATCAGATAGAGCACTGTCCTCGTTTTTCAAAGGTCCGATAGTCGCATGGTTTTTCGACTTCCTTTTTGCAAAATTATAGAAGTACGTTGAGTTAACCTTTATCGCTTCTATAGCGTCGTCGTCTTCTTTTTCTGTATGCTTCTCAATTAGTTCCTGTATTACGCAATCGATACTCTGCAGTTTATCATTTAATATTTTTCTGATGTTGTTATCTTTACAGTTACTTAATTTTGCAGTCACTCTTTTTCTCTTTCGGAACAATGTCCTCTTTTGTCTCTCGAACTTGCTTCTCTTTCCTCTTTGTTGTATTTTTGGGACATGTCTTTCCACAGTTTCCAGCGTCTTCTTCTCTAAAGTCATTAGCATTTCTTCCGTTGTCTTGGCCTCGAAAATGGTTTTCCAAACTATTACTTCCATGCTGGATGCAATATCTTCCCAGTTTATAGCTTCGGAGTGAAATTAAAAAATTCGAATTTGCTTCTTTCTGTTGTTCGTGTTCTTTCCTTTCCTATTGCTTTTATATTGGTTGTTATTTCAATAATGTTGTGATCCGATATTATATTTTGAGATTTTTCCACATTATCAATTAGGTTGCTGTTGCTTGTGAATACCAAATCTAGGCAGTTGTTTTTCTTGTGTTTTCTGTTATTTCTTGTATTAACATAAATTAATCAGCTAGAGCTAGTAGCATTTTTACCTGCTCCTGGTCTTCCCGTGTGCCCCCTTTGTCCTGGTGTATACATATATTTTTTCCTATCCTTTTATATTTCATGAATGGAAAATTAAAATCACCACAGAGAAAAATGTTAGGGGTTGGAGAGTGTAGATCTTTTACTCGATTTCTTACCTCTGTAATGGAATCTGAAAATTTTGAGGTTGGTGTGTTTGGGGGTCTGTACAGTACAATTAATACCATATTTAATTTTTCAACTTTTGTTGATACACATTCTACGTAGCTGTTTGAGGTACTTATAGTCATTTCTGCTATATGCCTTTCGCCTGTGTAAATAGCACATCCTCCTTTACGCTCAAGGTTCTGTCGGCTCGGAGTATGTTATAGTTGTCAATTTGTATTTCTTTTTTGTCAACACAGAACTCGCAGTTTTCAGAGTTCGCCTGGCAGTCCTTTAGATGGGTTTCCATGAGGTATGCAAAGTCTGCTCCGGCTTCTTGCATGAGTCCTTTCAGGTATAAAACTTTGTCCGGGGAATGATTTGATTGAAGGCTCTGAATGTTAGCTAGGATTATTTTTGTTTTTTCTCTATCGTTTTCGCATACAGGTGGTGCCTATTCGTTTTCCAATGGTGGTGCCGGTTTTGTTGCCTTGTGGTCCTCCGAGAATTTGCCTCTTTTTATCTTTGTTGTCCCGATAACGCATGAAGTGTCTTTGTGCGTGCCTTCTGTCCGGCTCTCGGATTCCTATAGTTGTCAGCTGAATTTGTATTTGCTGAATAGTATTCAGCAGCTGAATTGTGTTGGCTACGTCAAAAAAATTGGTACCCTTCTTTGATGTTCGTTTTTCCTGTTCCCCCGTTGCGGTCCTTTGAGGGCGGTGGTAACGGCAATTTTGTCCGTATTTGCACCTCCCATATCTTGCATAGGTGTTGCAGACAGTAAGATGGTGGAACTTGCACTTCTTTTCAAATTTGCAATATCCACTTGTGTAATGTGTGTTACATAATGTGGGATGTACATAGATGCATTGCCCATCCGATATCTGCAGTTCCCTTTTGCGTAGCGTAGTATTTACATATAGTATTTTCTACGCTTCTACTTCTTATTATCTTATTATTTTCAATGTTCTTAATTTTGGTATTACCATTATTTTTCTTTGGCTGTTTATTTCCTACGTTTTTAGTTATTATCTTTTTATCATTTCGCTCGTTGGGCAGTTTTACTACCTCGCAACTTTTACTTATCTCTTTTCTTTCATCTGTGTCCTCATTCCGTATTATATTGTTTATATTGTTATTCGTTGTTTCGTTATTTCGTTTTATATATATATATATATATATATATATATATATATATATATATATATATATATATATATATATATATACAGGCATGACCACGTACAGAGTGGCCACAAAGTCTCTTTGCACTGAAATTACAGCATACCTTTGTGTTCAGCCCTTGTTTTCCATGAAAAGGGACTTTGTGGCCATCCTGCGAGTTTTAGGAATAAAGTGAGAAAAAGACTGAGGCTTCATTTTCAGTATACAAATATATAGTCGAACAAATGTCATTCAAACTTCATGAAATGAATGTCAGACTATTTTAATGTTTTGCCTTGAACTATTATTAATTTAGTGTGTTCGCGCAAGGCAAACAACAACAACCTCTCTGTTGTAATAACTACACTGGCCAACAAAATGAAACTTTTTTTCTCATCACAAACATGATCACACTTTTCTTAATGCATTTTTCGCGCTGATTCCGAATCTGGTTTTATTTTTTTCTAGCACGTATAGTTATATAGATACACTGGTTTTGATATTTTTAAGTTTTTGATATTGCTATAAGAAAATTTATGGATGTATAGATCACACTTAGGAATGCTAAACAACAAATACATCATATACCTTATTCAATGTACTTATAAATAAAGAATATATACATTATTTTATTAAAAGCGCTGTGAGTGTGATTTCCTTTTGTAAATTTGGCCTGGATTGTCACGATACAGCATCCAACAATGGTCCGCCATCATGCTTTCATTCCAATATCCTTGGTAGCGCTTCTCCATCATCTGAATATCTTGATGGAAGCGCTCTCCTTGCTCGTCACTCACTGCACCAAGGTTTTCAGGAAAGAAATCTAAGTGGGAGTGCAGGAAGTGAATTTTTAACGACATTCGACACTCCATTTCTTTGAAGGCATCAAGGAGGTTCTTGACTCCATCCTTATACGCAGGTGACTTGTTGCTTCCAAGAAAGTTTTCACATATCCATTTGAACGCCAGCCAAGCCTTCAATTCCAGCGGACTTAGGACTTTTTCAAATTCAGTGTCATTCAAAACCTCCCTTATTTGTGGCCCAACAAAATTCCTTCCTTCAATTTTGCTGCAGTAACCTTCGGAAATTTCCTTGAAAGGTATTGGAACCCTTCAGAATTGACTTTACCCATTGCTTTAACAAAATTCTTCATTAAACCAAGTTTAATGTGAAGAGGTGGCAGATAGATCTCTTGGGGATCCACTAAAGGGACAGACTGGACATTGCTTATCCCTGGGACATATGTATACCTAAGTGGCCAGTCACTTTTGTGTAATGTTCTATAGTGGCGCGACTGTCCCACAGGCAAAGGAAACAACAAAATTTTGTGAATCCTGACTGCATACCCATAAGCATTCCTATAACTTTTAGATCTCCACAAACATTCCATTGATGACTGTCGTATTTGATTGCCTTAAGTAGTATATCCATATTGTCATATGTCTCTTTTAGATGGACGGAATGGGCAATGGGGATGGATGGCATTATATTACCATTATGCAAAAGAACTGCTTTCAGGCTTCTCTGCGACGAATCAATAAAGAGGCGCCACTCAGATGCCACATACGTCTGAGATATGGCTGTAAATAGTCCATTGATGTCATGGCAATAACAGAGAGGACCGTCTACTGAAAAGAATGCTGTTAAGTTAATTCAAAATTCCGCTTTCGGTAGTAACTAATACGAACATTGTTCTCAAGTAAATTGTTCTCCTTTAGTCTTGAGGCGAGAAGCTCTGATTTCTCTTTAGACAGCGATAAGTCTCTAACAAGATCATTCAACTGTCCTTGGGTTAACTTTTTAGGCTCTAAATGTCTACCTTCAAAAGTGAATCACAATGCTGCTAGACGTAAAAGCTCACACCTGAAATACATAAGATGTATAATTAAGATAATTGAAATAAATAAGATGAATAAACTAAAAAAACACAATAAAATAAACACAATCAAATGTTGAAATATTAGTATTTTGCCTATTTAAAATGGTTAAATCTGTGTAGTTATATATATGCCTTCATCTTGAAAACTATACGTGCTAGAAAAACTCTGAATGCAGTTTTGGAATCAGCGTGAAAAATGCTATCCAGCCACCACAAATTATACTCTGATGAAAAATCTTTGTTGACCAGTGCTATTATTGAACTTCATTTGAAACTGGAATTAAACGGTTATACTGGACTACATAATATGAAAAATTGTCGCTCCCACAATTTATATTCTAAACTAAACTTGAAATAATTTTTATTCTTTTTTTTTTCTAAGTTAATTGTGGTGGGAACGTTAATTTAACTGCCATTTCACACCGAAGAAGATAACATATGTTGCGAAAAGCTATGCTTAATAAAAAATGTTCATAAGTGATGGTTTATATATATATATATATATAATATATATATATATATATATATATATATATATATATAATTATGCGGGTTGCTTCTACAGAGCTTCAATTTAATATTTAGGAGAAATCCAATGACAAGGAGAAATGTAAATGCCATGAAAAGTCTTCTTTATTGCGCAACGTTTCGAGCAATACGCTCATCTTCAGGCTGTTTAATAACAATGTGAAATTAAAATCAATATTGAATGAAAAACAAAACAGAAAATTTCTATAACCTATTCGTAAAGACAAATTTTAAAAGACTGAGAAAAGAGGGTTAAATTCTAAGTTATACAGATTTACATATAAAAATTAAGAAGTTATTTTTAAATACATGTAGTAAATGTGAAATTAATACACTGGAAAAATTACCAATAGTACACTGGAACAATGGAGCTATCTACCTTACAATGCAGTATCCGAGGCTGACTAATTTGAGCAGAGGCAAAGAACGGGAAACACGAAGGATGGCGAGGGCGATAGGGGAAGGAGGGATTATAAGGAATTGGGGAAGGAGGAGGGATCATAGCAAATTGAGAGGGACGGCCGATGAGTCAACATTCAGACTAGGGGACAATGCTTTAATGAAAAGGGATTCTAAAATTCTTAGTGAGTTGGGACAAGTATTACAACCAAGAATTTTAAAATTGTCTAAAGTGACATCAATTTTGCATTTAATGCTGTGTTCACGAATACTCGAGGCTTCCTTAGTTTTTAAAATTTTACCTGTTCGGCCACTTATTCCCATATGCGAATAAAATCTAGCCCTGAGAGAGCGAACAGTGCTGCCGATGTAATTCCCAAGGAGACACCTGGGGCAGGTAAATAAATATACAACACCGCTACGCAACGAGTCAGGGGTTCGATCCTTCGCTGAGAAAAAGCTACCTAAAGACGTTTTATTAATAAATATGATGCGGAAATCAGTATGATAAAAAAATTTCCTTAACAATTTTGTAAATTTAAGCTTAAATTCCTTATTCAAAGGACCCATTTCAGGTACCAAGAAATATTTTATATCCTTCGGCACTGTAATACATGGAAGTTGAGGGCTATAAACATTATTTAAGAAGGATCTAATTAGTTTGTCTACATATTGAACAGGAAAACTATTATTAGTAAAGTATGATCTTAGATTATTAAATTCATCATTAAGTAAGGTAAAATTAGAGGTCAAATTATATCCTCTGAACAGGAGAGTTTTAATACAAGACATCTTATAGTTGAAATCAGTAAAACTAAAAAAATTCATGCCCAAACCAGTGAAAGTGGGTTTCCTATAAACTGATGTAGTAATAGAATCACCGTTTTTCGAAATTAAAAGATCTAAGAAGGGGAGGGAGCCATTTTGCTCAGTTTATAATCCCTCCTTCCCCTATCGCCCTCGCCATCCTTCGTGTTTCCCGTTCTTTGCCTCTGCTCAAATTAGTCAGCCTCGGATACTGCATTGTAAGGTAGATAGCTCCATTGTTCCAGTGTACTATTGGTAATTTTTCCAGTGTATTAATTTCACATTTACTACATGTATTTAAAAATAACTTCTTAATTTTTATATGTAAATCTGTATAACTTAGAATTTAACCCTCTTTTCTCAGTCTTTTAAAATTTGTCTTTACGAATAGGTTATAGAAATTTTCTGTTTTGTTTTTCATTCAATATTGATTTTAATTTCACATTGTTATTAAACAGCCTGAAGATGAGCGTATTGCTCGAAACGTTGCGCAATAAAGAAGACTTTTCATGGCATTTACATTTCTCCTTGTCATTGGATTTCTCCTAAATATATATATATATATATACAGGTGTCCCATAAGTCTGGAACCATAGGGTAAAATAAGTAATTAATGTTTTTCCGTTTATGCAAGTGCCCATGATGTCTTTGAGTCAGGAAGAACGCATCCAGGTAATTCTGCTCGTAGGAAATCGCAGTCAGAGGGAGGTGGCTGAGGAATTTAACAGATTGCATCCGGACCGCGCGCCGATAACACGCAGCTGTGTCGGCAAACTTGTAGCAAATTTCAGGGAAACGGGATCCATAGGAGATAAACCACGCAGTGGACCTCCGAGGACATCCTCCGACGATGACACAGCCGCTACCATCCTCGCTCATTTCACAAACAGTCCCCAAAAGTCTCTTCGGCGTTTTTATTGCCGTTTTTATCATTTTTCCCTATGGTTCCAGACTTACGGGACACCCTGTATATATATATATAAAATCCGACGTGTGTGTGTGTGTGTGTGTGTGTGTGTGTGTGTGTGTGTTGGCCAAAAGTAAAAGGAAGCACGTTTCACGTAAGAGGTTTGCGTCGCGATTAAACTCATTATATAAAGAACGTGATAGTCAGAACGCGATTTATACGATTTAATCATGGACACACACCAGTAAGCAAGGAGTACCTAATATATATATATATAATATATATATATATATATATATATATATTTACCTTGGCTAAAAGCTCACGGTTGACTATGTTTGAAAAAATTAGGGTTGTATTGCATTTACAAGAATACAGTTCAGGTCGCTCGTCATCACCAGACGCATAATGGACGCACTTCCCAAACACGTAAGCACATTTTGAACCTTGTGCAGAAGTTAGAAGTAACGGGAAGGAGTCATAATGAGCACCAAGACCGGTGAACTCGATTTTTTAAAATGGCCAGAGCAGAGAAAACTTTCTGGCGCTTTTCAATTACATCTTTATCAAATAACTTCCTATAATTGACATTACCAGACTCGTTTGTCATTTTAAAATTAAAAACGTAAACTTAGTTTTCCTTCAAAATTACGTTTTTTTCATGTGAATTGAATACGTGTCGTTCAGCTAATCTTTCCTCATACGTTTTAATTCTCAGTTTTGCAGCCATTATGATTGTTCCAGCCTGAATCTTTTCTAACTTATTATCTTTTGTCAAGTATAGTCTGTCTAACTTGGAGAGTGAACTGAGGGTAGGCTTACAGGAGGAGATTGTAGAGTGTAGACACCAATCGACCAGGGAAGTACTCCGGGGGTGGATGTTAAGCAGGATACATGGAGTGCTGGAACTCCCGTTTCTTCTGTCACTGTCCTCCTTAGGTGATCTTTTTCCGAGTTTCATTTACCCTGTAAGCACTCCAGTATGCTCTCAAACACACACTTCTCCCTCTATTCTTATGCAACAGCAGTCAGCGTAACAGAGATGGCAGGGGTAAAAACACGCAAGCAGAATAACCAGGAGCAAAACCAGGGAAAGAATGGAAATGAGAAGAAGCCAAGGTGGCAGCAAAGACTAGAGAGCAGAGTAGGTAACCTCAGGGAGGAGATCTCAATCCTAACTACCCATATGAGGGGGGAAATAAGATCTGAACTGGGAAGGAGGAAGGTAAATGTATTAATCCAAAGAGAAAGACTGGACAATGAAAGAAAGATCAGACAAAGCATTGCCAGGAAAAAGCTAGACCTGTCGGCAAAGGCAAAAAGATTGGCAAGATATATACGCTTGGATAGAGAAAAGAAACAAAATGAGATGTTTGAAGACAACCCAACAAAACTATTTAGAGAGTTAAAGAATGCCTAGATAAACGTAGAAAACCACCTGAAAAGGAACAAGTGGAGCATTTCTGGAAGAACGTCTACGAGAACGAAGTCAACCATAATGATGGTGCAGAATGGATTGGGAGCCTTTACAACAGCGAAAAGGTGAGAAACATCTCAGAGATGGACACGGACAGAATAACCGTGAAAGAAGTCGAGAAGAAAATAAAAAGAAGCAGCAACTGGAAAGCACTAGGCCCAGACATGACTAAGAACTTCTGGTTGAAAAAGCTAACATCACTAAATGGAAAACTAACAAGGTGCTTCAACAAGATAGTAACAGCAGAAGAAGAAGCACCAGAATGGTTGACAAAAGGAAAAACAACATTACTACCAAAGTCCCATGAAACCCAGAATCCAAGTAAATATAGACCAATAACGTGCTTGCCAACAATCTACAAAATACTGACAGGAATCATAGCTGACGGGATCTACAGCCATGCAGATGAAAACAACATCATAAGCCCAGAACAAAAAGGATGCAGCAGAAAAACGTATGGGACAAAAGACCAGCTGTTAATCAACAGGGCTATATTGGAGAACAGCAGAAAGAAACAGAGAAACCTAAGCATGGCATGGATTGACTAAAAAAAGGCGTATGACAGTGTACCCCACTCCTGGGTGAAGGAAGTATTGAGACTATACAAGATCCACCCTAACATCAGGATCTTCTTAGAAACAGCTATGACAGGATGAGAAACAGACCTAACTCTCCATCATCGTAAGGGAACTTTAGAGGTGAACAGTGTGAGAATCAAGAGAGAGATCTACCAGGGTGATTCAATATCCCCTCTTTTGTTTGTACTGGCGCTAAACCCACTCAGCCAACTAATAAATAACCTAAACAAAGGCTACGTAATGAGACGAAGGGAAAGGAGCAGCCCGAAAATATCTCACTTATTTTACATGGATGACCTAAAACTATATGCCCCAAACAAAAGTGAGCTAACAGAAGAGGTCAGGGAGGTAAAAAAGTTCTCAGATGACATCCAGATGGAGTTTGGTCTTGAGAAATGTGCCACTGCCACACTAAAGAAAGGCAAAAAGTGTAAATCAGAAAACATCAGGGTGGACAATATCGTGATAGAAGAACTAGAGCAAGAGACTACGATAAATATCTGGGGATAGAGGAATATGGAAAGATGGAAAATGACATCATGAAGGAAACTGCGGAAAGAATATTCAAAGAGGATAAAGCTAATCCTAAAATCTCACCTAAACAGTAAAAATAAGATCCTATCCATAAACTTACTGGCGGTACCTGTACTGTCATACAGTTTTGGCATAATTAACTGGACCCAGCAAGAAATCAACAAAGTGGATATGATCACCAGAAAATTGCTCCATGCGCATAAGGTCATACTGTATATAAAAACCAATGCACACCAAGGTTATACCTGCCAAGGAGGGTCGGTGGATTAGGGCTTGCGCTAATTGACCAGGTGCACAAAGCCACAACAATAGGATTAGCACAGTACATAAAGGAAGGAGAAGGAAGGCTAGTCAGATTTGTAAGAGACCATGAACGTGAAAAGCCTCAAACAACATCACTCTCAAAAAAGGCAAATGATTACACTGGGGAACACAACTTTTGGTGACTTAGATGTTAGACCTGTTTCTGGGTATATTGAGGTCGCTGATTCTAAAAATGACATTAGTTTTTCTCCATCAGCTCTGCTTATCAAGATATGATATATATCTATATATATTTCTATATAATGTATATAATATTATATAATTGCTGACTGGCAATCACTGTTGTTGTCAATTGAATACAAAAGTATGATGAATGTCAGCAAAAATAGTGTATTAACATCAAACAAGCAAAAGGTACGAAAAATATTTCTTAAATTCAAACAAGCTTGAGACACGAACGGCAAAAAAAGTTCTTTCATTGAGACATCTCACATAAACCGCGTTTCTGAGATTTCTTGCGATGAGATGTGCCAGGACATTTGCGTTGGATGCTCCAGCAGTAATCTGCCATCATGTGAGTATCCCATCGTCCGCGGTACCGTTCTTCCATGGTCCTTAGTTCTTGGTGAAATCATTCACCCTGTTCCTCGCTTAGATCACCGAGGTTATCTGGGAAACGATCCAAATGACTGTGGAGGTAATGCAGTTTGATGCTCATTTTACAGCCAAGTTTACAAAAAGAAGAGAGCATATTCTCCACTAGTTCACCGTAGTTATCGGCCTTATAGTTCCAAGGAAATTCTTCACAACCATACTAAACGATGACCACGCACGTGCCTCAATGTTGTCCATTGAATCTTGGAAACGCGGGTCTTTCATGAGTTCCCGGATTTGCGGTCCATCGAAAATACCTGCCTTCAGCTTTTCCATGCTCAGCGCATGAAATTTTCTACATATGTAGCCAAAACACGTCCCATCTCTGTTCAAAGCCTTTATAAATTGTTTCATCAAACCTAGTTTGATGTGCAGTGGTGGCAATATGATCCTTTCTCTGTCAACCAAAGCTTCTTTGATGATATTTTTTCTCCAACCACCATGTTTTCTCTCAGAGGCCACTGTCTTCTCACCCAGTGTTCATCTTTAGTTCTACTGTCCCAGAGACATATAAAGCACGGGTCCTTGGTGTACCAGCTCTGCTGGCCCAGGAGAAAATTCACCATCTTCAGATCCACACAGATCACCCATTGGTGGTCTCGGTATGATATCTTTTCTAGGACTAGGGCGACTGTCCCGTGCTCTTCTCTCATACCGACTGAGTGACCAATTGGGATTGATCTGTATCTGTTGCCGTTGTGTAGAAGAACACATTTTAGGCTCCGTTTGGAGCTATCTATGAATAACCGCCATTCACTTGGTATGTATTCCGATATGCCCATTTTCATCAGCAATCCGCGCACATTGTTGCAGAAAACTAAATCGTTCTCTTTTGAGAAGAAGGGCAGTAAATCCTTTTCTCTGTCGCGATATAACATGATTTTGGTTCCCGGCAGCAGTAAATTTTTTTCTCCCAGCCTGGAAGCTAACAATTCAGACGATTTCTTCGAAAGACTTAAGTCCCTTATGAGGTCGTTTAATTCGTGTTGACTAAAACCTTCTGCAACTGATGACGGTCCTTCGAAATCACTGTCATTTTGCCCACATATGCTTTCTTTGTCAGTAGCAGATTCATCATCTTCTTGAGGGAGCTCTGGAAGATGGCTGAATGATGGGACAGGTATCTCATCTGAATGTGAAACAGGCCGTCTAGCTGAGTCTATGTCAGGATACGTCCATTTACTCCGGTTACGTCCATTGATGCCCTTTATATTCACCAAACAAAAGTAACAGTCATCACTGTGGTTTCTCTGTTCTCTCCATACCATTGGTATACCAAATTTCAGGCACCTCCTCTTTCCGTTGGTCCATTGCCGCAGATGCTCCGTACACGTTTTACACACAACATGAGGAGCCCATGGCTTTTCTTGGTCCCCTAGTTGTACTTTGAAATAGGCAAAATAAGCTTTTTACACAAAATCAGTAATAGTTTTTCTCTGTTCAATGAACGTGTACTCTCCGCAGATAAAACAAAACACATCTGGATGATTTAAACACTTTCTTCGTGATGAAGCCATGTCAACACCTGTAACAGGAAAGAATTCACGTTAGTACATGTACAATACACATGCAAAACAGCAGCATCAGCAAAATCATAGCTACAATTTAATTATACAGATGCATTTAGATATACGAGCAACTCATAATACCGTTTTAGAAGGGTAATAAAGTAGGTAATGACGTATGCAATATCTCAAAAACTAGAGCTGCTAGAACAAAATGGATGATATTTTCTGAATCAGTGGCATGAAAATATCCAGAATAAGGTCTAAAATCTCAGGCACCAAGACAAATTTTTTTTTGGTTCCCCAGTGTTATCTAGTGGATGCTGGCATAGGACCTGAACAGCTTGAAGACATTGCAAATAAACCTCTCATGGAAAAGATGAGCACCATCAAAAGAAGGTATAACAAGAAAAGATCAGAAGAAAAGGAGAAGAACTGGGAAGAGCACAAGTTCAGCAAAGTATACAAAGAGGACGTGCTGAACAGAGCATACATAGAGAGGGATAGAACCGTGGAGTTCCTGGTAAGAGGGGCACTGAGACCAGAAGATGAACGGCTGGTGATGGCAGCACAAGACCAGGCACTACGGACAAACTGGTTCAAAAGGAATATTAAGGGAGAAATGAAAGTGAGATCTGCAGATTGTGCTCAAAGAGCCCAGAGACTGTGAGTCACATACTATCGGGGTGTGAAATACTCCTGCACAGAGGAAACTACACAGACAGACACAATGCAGTCTGCAAGCTAATCCACTTCAAGCTGTGTAAGAAATATGAAATAAGGCTAGAAACAGAAAAACACTGGGAACATATTCCACAAGGAATAGAAGACAATGACAAAGTGCTGCTCCTATATGATCATGAGATACCAACTGACATCAGGGTATCAGGATACAGACCAGACATAGTTGTGAGAGAGGAGGGAAACAAGTGCCTCTTGGTGGAAGTAGGAGTCCCAGCAGACTGGAATGTGGCGAAATATGAAAGGGAAAAGGTTTTAAAATACCAGAGACTCAAACACGAAATAAGGAGAATGTGGAATGTGGAACCTGAGATCATCCCAATAGTAGTGGGGGCAAAAGGGGCAGTAAAGAAATCCACAGTGGAGTTCCTGAACCAACTGCCCATAAGTGTGACATCTGGAGAAGTTGTAGGGGAGATATTACGATACAGCACCTCTATCTTACGCCTAGTACTAGGCTGTACCTAAAAATTCCTTAGGGTTAAGGTTTAACCCCGGAAGTAAAAAAACTCTCTCCATCTGGAGTAGAAGGGAAAAAACAAAAATAGAAAAAACTACACATACATACATCTTACACACTACACAATCTTTCCAAAATTTAGATTAAAAAAAAATGGCATCATTGTAGACCTTGTTTTTGATTCTCTCCTTCTGCTGAGGGGTCATTTTTGGGGGCGCTTGCCCTTAGTCCTCTCCTTCCTACATAAAAAAACTGTATATCAAGAGGCCTAGATTCACAGGTTCACGAGTTAGTTTTTAATCTTGAAGGGCTTCACTAGCATGAAAGACACAAGACCTAAGCCTGCATGGAATAAATGAATAAATGCACACACACACCCACACACACACACACACACATATATATATATATATATATATATATATATATATATATATATATACAGTGTGTATATATGTGTGTTTGTGTGTGTATATAATAAGGTACTTTCCTGTTATCTCGGACCCCAGACTTTTTGCCAGTTGCCAGACTTCACTTTTGACACAGAATATTTTCGTTAAAACTAACGAAAATATCATGATTTAATCTAACCAATTATCAAGGGCGTACAGTTTACCTAACAGGACATTCAATTAATTTAATTAGTTGGTAGGGTTAGGTTAAGTCGTGATATTTTCGTTAGTTTTAACGAAAATATTCTGTGTCAAAATTGAAGTCTGGCAATTGCCAAAAAGTTTGGGGGTCCGGATAACAGGGAAGTACCTATTATAATAATAATAATAATAATAATAATAATCTTATATTATAATGGAGGTAAGTGCGATATATATATGTAACCAAAACAAAACTATAGAAAAGAACGCAATCATGAAAATCTTAAGCTTCACATTTGAGCTCATTGTATCAAGATTTGTGAAGCTTTAGATTTTCATGGCTGCGTTCTTTCCTATAGTTTTATTGACCAAATAATTGAACCGACAGTAATTGGGAAGGCAGCCATGGAAATCTTGAGCTTCACATTGTGTCAAGAAGATTTGTGAAGCTTAAGATTTTCATGACTATAGTTTTATTGACAAAATAATTGAACCCCCAGTAATTGGGGGGCCGCAGGCTCCCCAGTTACTGTCAGTTCAATTATTTGGTTAATAAAACTATAGAAAAGAAAGCACTCATGAAAATCTTAAGCTTCACATTTGAGCTCATTGTATCAAGATTTGTGAAGCTTTAGATTTTCATGGCTGCGTTCTTTTCTATAGTTTTATTGACCAAATAATTGAACCGACAGTAATTTGGGCGCCGCAGGCACCCCAATTACTGAGACCCAAGGTGAGAGGGATAGGAATGATGTTCAAAATAAAATATGCCGTAGGCCCACAATTCGATTCGGTTTGGGCCGAATGTCCAAGTACCGCAGATCTAACGAAATCGGGGCGTAGCGCCGATCTTTTGCTGAAAGTCCTGACAGAAAGAAATGAAAAGGGAGTATTTGTTGACAATTATGTCTACAAGGAGATTCTTCAGTAATGAAATAAAGATAAGTTTATGATGAAGTGTTCTTTTTTATATTTTATAACAGGAAATAATACCTTGAGGTAAGAAAATTCATTTCCCAGATGAAGTAATTCGCCGAGGGCTCCAAGCCTTCCGCAGGAAATAGCAAAAACCGCCCGTAGGGCGGTATTTTTGCTAGTAATAATAATAATAATAATAATAATAATAATAATAATTTTCTCCTCTTTTCCAGATAGCCTATAACAAGCGGTAGCTCGCTATCGCCCTCCGGGCAGGTAGCAGTATATGTCACAGTATATGTAGCAGTATATGTCACAGCTAGCTGTATATGTATATGGTATATATGTATATGTATATTGATACTTACGTATTATCGGGACTACTAAACTATTATCGGGACTACCAAACTGTTTATTATGTATTTTTGCTCTCGTCATTTTCGTTTTCGAAGTACTTACATTCACTTGTAATAGATATTAAATAGCTCGTGCTCGGCCCCGGAGTGACCTGGGACAGGGAAACTTGACAGAGCACATTGGCAGCTCATGGGCTATCAGCTGCTGTTGGTTGTAGAATTTTCCGATGTGCCGTTTAGTCTGTGCACAGTTCCGAAGAAAGCGGACAGACACACAGACACATTTTAGCTCAATAGTTGTTGTTGTTGTTTAGCCGATCAGCCCACCTTGATCAAGCAAGCCGGCGACACGCAGGTAACCGATCGCCCTCTCTGGAGTGGACCAGAGGTTCAGCGCACTAGTGATGTTGTGTTGTGTTCGTTGTTGTGCTAGAGCGGTACAGTCTGTCATAATATGTTCAATTGTTTGTGGTGTGTCCTGGCACAGGTGGCAGGTGTCGTCTGTGGAGTTGTCTAGTCTGTGTTTATACTGTATGTCTGTAAGTTGGGGTGATGTCCACATCGGAATCGTGCTAAGTTAACTCGATCTGATCTGCTCAGGCTGATCTCTGACCTGTTACTGGGTGGCGGCTTCGCACCTAGGACCGCATTCTGACCGAGTCGTGTGCTGTTTAATGTGGTGAATTGTTCCTCAGTCTGTATTTTGAACTGTTCCCAATCAGCTTTCTTGTAATTTCTGTAAGTGTGCCTAAGGCTGTTGGGGCAGAATGTGGAATGTGTTGTAATGATGATGGGCAAGTGGTCTGATGACAGTTGTTTTTCTGTTCTCCAGTGTGTATGTGTTGCTAGTCAGGGGGAACAGAACGTTATGTCTGGGGAGGAGTTTGAGTATCCTGCTTGATGTGGTATGTGTGTATGTTCTTCTGTATTGTTAAGAATGAAGAGGCTGTTTAGTTGTGTGGCTATGTTGGCGCCTCTGGTGTTGCTTTGTTTGTGCAGGTACCAACTAGTGTATTTAGCGTTGAAGTCTCCTCCTAAGATGACATTAGTAAGAGAGGCCAGATTGTGTAACTGTGGATTGTAATTGGCTGGCACCTGAGGTGAACTCAATAGTATATAGGACAAGCGGTAGCTCGCTATCGCCCTCCGGATTTTTTTTTCACTACTTCATTTTTTTATTGGTTGTAGATTTAAAATTATATTATATGAAGCCCTCATGGGAAGAAGTGGCTAAGCGACAAAAGTATGGCATATCACATCTATCTCATATATATGGCATATCACATCTATCTCATATATATGGCATATCACTGGATGGTACAATTAGAAGCACCGTCGTTTAAATATACATCAATTTTTTATGATCCACAAATAAGAAGACAGTATTGCGTTTGTTGAATACTATAATATGATGGAATGCTTTTTCTCCTCTAACATATGGGAAAATGGTTCACTTGGAGACTAACTTTATCGTTTATTTTTTGTCATACTTTATAAAATAATATAATTACAAAAATTGTAATGAATCGTAACTGCAAATCGATGAAAGAATGGAGCTTAATATCCTAATTAAATTGTGAGTCCTTTTTTTTCACTTTTTCATGTATTTTTTTTAATTATATTTTATGAGGCCCTCATAGGAAGAAGTGGCTACTTCATTTATTTTTATTGGCTATAGATTTAAAATTATATTATATGAAGCCCTCATAGGAAGAAGTGGCTAAGCTACAAAATTTAAAAAAACGTCATTACCCCCATTACCCCCACCCCTCTACTCCATTACCCTCCCACCCCTCTACTCCATTACCCTCCCACCCCCACTCCCCCATTACCCCCACACACAAAAGTAAAAAAGCCATCACCCCCATTACCCCCACCCCTCTCCCCATTACCCCAACCCCCCACTCCCCCAATTACCCCACCCCCCTCTCCCCATTATACTGCTACCCGCCCTCCCGGCGGGTATCAGTATATATATCACAGTATAAATGTGAAGCTCAAGATTTTCACGGCTGCGTTCTTTTCTGTAGTTTTATCACGGTGCTGGGGCCTTCGGACCCAGTAACCTGTGACCTAGGACCGGGAAACTTGACATAGCACATCGTCAGCTCATGGGCTATCAGTTGGTGGTGGTTGTAGATTTTTCCGATGTGTCGTTTAGGCTGTGCACGGTTCCGAAAAAAGCGGACACACACACACAGACACATTTTAGCTCAATAGTATATTAGATACGAACACTAAATAAAGTGCGTCAAAATTTCCAACTATTTTAACCTCAATGCGCATGCGTCTAGGAGCAAACAATTGAAAACTAACTTAGGGTCTTTTCGATTTGTCGGACTGCTACAGATTTTTACAAAACTTAGCAAATCAATTATTTACAAATTTTATCCTAAGGAAATGTAAGTTAGGTTAGGATAAAATTTGTAAATAATAATTGATTTGCTAAGTTTCATAAAAATCTGTAGCAGTTTGCCAAACCGAAAACATCCCTAACTTATTGTACAAATTAAATGTTTAATATCTACGTCCCTTCTCCATTATTAAAATATTTCAAAACAGCTATTACTCATTTTAAACGGCTGATGTTTCGGTAATTAGTCGATTAACAAATGCCGATGCATTGTTCATCGGTAATTGTCAATTTCATGAATTGATACAGCTCTAATACTGTAATAATAGTGTAATAATAGTGTAATAATTTAAAGACAAATTGAATTTCCATTTTAGTTGCCTTACTTGAGGTAAATAAAATTGTATAAATGATTCGAATTCTTTTTCTTTCAAACACTTTTCTAGCTAAGATTCAAATATAGACTATAACAATAAAACTCATCTTTAATTTTCGCTCATTTCTGTTTACTTTAATGAAAGATTCATTACCAATTTTCCAGTAGTTACGTAGAGTTTTTTCTCCGATCATCTATCTGCTGAAGCTGATCTTAATAAATTGATCTATACTATAAAAAGGCAGTCCTGTCTCTCTGTCCGTCCGTCTGTAGACACCATGTATTTACTATTAAGCGATTCTGAACATCTATATATATTATAATAGAGGTAAGTGCGATATATACAGCGTGTCCCAAAGAAATGTATACCCACTTTGTTCGATAATACCAGCTATGAGGATAATAAATATATTACTTTTTATATGTTTTTTAATAAAGAATTTTCTTCTGAATCTAAATATGTAATTATTTTTATTAAAGATTGAAGAACAAAAAAGTTACAGATGTTTAAATTAGAATTATTATTTTCGAGACTTCATGTGCGATATTTTCTAATATTTTTTTTTATGGCCTGGCCTGCCTTTTAACCGACTGTTTTGATATACTTATGTTTAGTGCCTAGCTTAGCCTAGCCATTTCGTTGGGTTCTAATTAGGCAAGACTACAATTTTGCTCTAACCTTATCTAACATCTTATAACTCTGCGACGTTTGTTCTTTTCTAACGACAATTTGAACATCTTAGATAAAGTGTCATTTAACCATGGAATTTGTAAATTTTTTGAATTAACTAATAATTACAACATTTATGCTTCAATATCAACACTAAACATAAGTATCTCAAAACAGTCGGTTAAAATATTAGAAAATATCGCACATGAAGTCTCGAAAATAATAATTATAATTTAAACATCTGTAACGTTTTTGTTCTTCAATTTTTAATAAAAATAATTACATATTTAGATTCAGGAGAAAATTCTTTATTAAAAACATATAAAAAGTAATATATTTATTATCCTCATAGCTGGTATTATCGAACAAAGTGGGTATACATTTCTTTGGGACACGCTGTATATGTAACCAAAAAAAAACTATAGAAAAGAACGCAATCATGAAAATCTTAAACTTCACATTTGAGCTCATTGTATCAAGATTTGTGAAGCTTTAGATTTTCATGGCTGCGTTCTTTCCTATAGTTTTATTGACCAAATAATTGAACCGACAGTAATTGGGAAGGCAGCCATGGAAATCTTGAGCTTCACATTGTGTCAAGAAGATTTGTGAAGCTTAAGATTTTCATGACTATAGTTTTATTGACAAAATAATTGAACCCCCAGTAATTGGGGGGCCGCAGGCTCCCTAGTTACTGTCAGTTCAATTATTTGGTTAATAAAACTATAGAAAAGAACGCAATCATGAAAATCTTAAGCTTCATATTTGAGCTCATTGTATCAAGATTTGTGAAGCTTTAGATTTTCATGGCTGCGTTCTTTTCTATAGTTTTATTGACCAAATAATTGAACCGACAGTAATTGGGGCGCCGCAGGCACCCCAATTACTGAGGCCCAAGGTGAGAGGGATAGGAATGATGTTCAAAATAAAATACGCCGTAGGCCCACAATTCGATTCGGTTTGGGCCGAATGCCCAAGTACCGCAGATCTAACGAAATCGGGGCGTAGCGCCGATCTTTTGCTGAAAGTCCTGACAGAAAGAAATGAAAAGGGAGTATTTGTTGACAATTATGTCTACAAGGAGATTCTTTAGTAATGAAATAAAGATAAGTTTATGATGAAGTGTTCTTTTTTATATTTTATAACAGGAAATAATACCTTGAGGTAAGAAAATTCATTTCCCAGATGAAGTAATTGGCCGAGGGCTCCAAGCCTTCCGCAGGAAATAGCAAAAACCGCCTGTAGGGCAGTATTTTTGCTAGTAGAAATAAATGCGCTTTGCTTTGTTTCAACTTTTTACTCTGCCGCGTTAAGATTTTCATTGATTGATACAATGGGTTCAGATGTGAAGCTTAAGATTTTCATTGTTGCGTTCTTTTCAATTATTCGGTCAATAAAACTTAAAAAAAAGAACGCAGCCATGAAAATCTTAAGCTTCACATCCGAACCTATTGTATCAAGATTTATGAAGCTTAAGATTTTCATGGCTGCGTTCTTTTGACGGAAAACTATTGACTCCCGAGTGATTTTTTTTAGGGGTGCCGAAGGCCCCAGCACCGCAGGTCTATCTAAATGGGCCCGTAGGACTCACTTTAGCTAGTTTACTATAAAAGTACGTTATGCTATACCTGAATTACAAAATATATTTATATCGTATAAAGTACCCAAGTTAATATTTCCTTATTTGGTGATACACAGTGTGGAACGTATATAGAGGGGAGGCGCCGTGGTGCATGATGTATGCAGACGATGTTGTGTTGAGTGGGGAGACGAAGGAGGAGGTGGAGCAGCAGTTGGAAAATTGGAGAGAGGCGTTGGAAAGTAGGGGGATGAGAATTAGCCGAAAGAAGACCGAATATATGAGATGTGATGTGCAGCAGGACCGAGGAGGGGAAGTGACATTGAGTGGAGAGCGTGTTAAGACGGTGGAGTATTTTAAATACTTGGGGTCAACAGTGGATGCAGAGGGGGGAGCAGAGAGAGATAAAATGTAGAATACAGTCGGGGTGGAAGAACTGGAGAGACGTATCAGGGGTGCTCTGTGATAAGAGGGTCCCAGTGAAACTGAAGGGAAAGGTATTCAAACCAGTGGTGAGGCCGGCAATGTTGTATGGAATGGAGACTGTGCCAATGAAGAAGAGCAATGAAAGAAAAATCGATGTGGCTGAAATGAAGATGTTGAGATGGATGTGTGGAGTGACGAGGAGGGATAGGGTCAGAAATGAGCATATAAGAGGAACAGTGAAGGTGGCGGAAGCATCTAAGAAGGTGCAGGAGGCCAGGCTGAGGTGGTATGGACACGTCAGGAGAAGAGAGGAGGAGTATGTGGGGCGCAGAGTGCTGGAGATGGAGTTGCCGGGACGGAGAAGAAGAGGAAGACCGAAAACGAGATGGAGGGACTGTGTGGTGGCGGACATCAGGGAGAAGGACTTGGAGGAGGACGTGCTATACGACAGAGGAGAGTGGAGAAGACGAACCAAAAACAGCGACCCCATGTAAAGATGGGATAATAATAAGCTGCGGAAGAAGAAGAAGTGTGGAACGTATATACAGTATGGGAAGTTTTTAGCAATCATTATTCACTCGAGTTAACATGTTACACGTCATAAAGACATGTTAGAAAATTAATATTTTGTTTTGAAGGGCTTGTTTTAGTGAAACTTTTTAAATGAATTTCAAGTCAGCTAACGAGTAGAACAATTTACAATATTGTTGCGTGTCAGATGGTGCGTGAATGATGAATTTGGTTGACTGCGTTAATTACTCTGAAGAGTGGTAGAATACTGTAAATTTGAAGTTCTGATTCTATATGAAACAAGCCTTGTAAAGCGCACTTATTGTTTGAACTAAAATTATTTCGAAAAATCTGACACAAACTTTAAAATTCCCAAAGTCAGTTCGTTCCCCAGAATCCGTAATTTCATATAGGCTATACTGCACCATCGGTTAACAAGATCGGGATTAACTGGACCAGAACCTATACACATTTTGCCCATGAGAAATTATATCGGTACTCTAATAATCTAATTTAACCTAACTTAACTAAGCCTTACCTAATCGAACATAATCCTTAAATATTTAAAAAAAAACCTACAATTCCTTCCATTTCCTGTTAAAAAAAAAAAATGACCCACAATGTTTCAACCATTTTATGCAACAAGTGGGATGGGGGTTATCCCCCCAAGTTGCATAAATGGGGTGAGGGTTTTTTGGGGGGAGAGGGAGAATGATCTCCCCACAAAGGGGTAACCCTAACGTGCCCTCGCCCTAGACGAGTTTGCGAAGAACAAGCCCCGCCCGTAGGACGGGGGGAGTCGAAGGCTCTGCTTGTTTAATCCTAAAAGAAACTTGTTCATAAATTGTCGTGGCGACAGAATTAAGCTATCCCGTTCGGCTAAACATTCATTTCGGCCAAGTGTATTAAGGGCGCAAGCGCTAAAACACATATTGGCACATACTCCCTTCTTGTAGGGCGCGCCTCAATTTGGTAACAAATGGTGTATATAAAAACATACTTGCCAACATTTTGAAAAGCAAAAGCTGCAGGATTTGTAATCAATGCCATGGGATCCGGGAGCATGCCCCGCTCGCCGGGAAATTTGTAAAAATCTAGCCTTAAATACAGTACATTCTAGTGCATTCTGAGCATAAAAAGTTTGATATTTTTTGCATGTTCCTCATGTTGATAATGTGAAAATCGGTAGCGTACAGCCTAAAGCGATAGTGTTGGCAAGTATGTGAAAATCACCAGCATCCTTTTAATATGGAAACAAATGAAAGCTAAAAATAAATCAGCTACCTAGAATTAAAGAAAATCAATATTTACACTGCCCTTTCATTTCCAAAATTAGAAATATATAAAATTAAGTAAAATGGAAAGAGTATTGCAAAATATTAAAAGAAGAAACGAAAAAATTGACGACATCCTTAAATGTCCATGTTCAGGTGTTGTTGTTGGTTAGCCGATCAACCCACCCTGATCGAGCAAGCCGGTGGCACGCAGGTAACCGATCGCCCTCTCCGGAGTGGACCAGAAGTTCAGCGCAATAGTGATACTGTGTTGTGTTCTATGTTCAGGTGTAGACATAGGTTGAAGGAAAAAGAAATTTACGTCGGTATGAAACTTGAATACAGTTATAGAAATAAAGAAGTGTATATCTATTTTTAAATAGAAGCTGTCTTACTTACAGAAATACTTAAATAGTTATACAGGGTGAGCGAAAAGTCCCTGTGCATCTGTCCACTTCCAACACAGTGCAGGTACAGGTTCACTACACTTCTTGCGGGTGCACAGGGACTTTTCGCTCACCCTGTATAAGTAAGTAACGGTTTATTAATACATTCTTGGACTCGACTCTGGTTTTCATAATTAAAATACTTCAATTTAGTACTGTAATGGTGTGTCAGTATATAAGAATACTTTAGCAATGATTTGTTAAGGTAAAAATATGATAAATTACAGACGTTCTAAAAAAAATCTGAACGTATAAAATACTCAAATTCTTTTCATAAAATGACACTAATACCTCAACCCTTTCCAGCATATTTCTAGTCCAAGGATAAATAAAATCGTCTGACATTAACCACAATAAAATGATGAAGTTGTACAATGTATCATGATTAATGTATATGCTCAGAAAGAGAGAGAGAGAGAGAGAGAGAGAGAGAGAGAGAGAGAGAATAATAAACATTTAAAAAACACACAATAAAGCAAATACAAAAAGCAAAACTACTTCTGGTCCTCAAATACATCTTCGTGAAACCGGCAAATGAATCGCTTATCTCCCACGCCCCTATAATAGGGAACCTTGCGTGTCTTACCAAACTCTGAAGAAATGCCAGTGTACAAGTGTTATCTTCCTTTCGGCTTATTAAAAGAGGAGAGCAAAGGAAAGTGATATGCCTTATCGGCTATTTTCCGTTCTTTCGCTCCGCCTTGGGTTAGTACCATCAAATTATGAAGACTTCCGCTTGCTCTTAAAACATGTGATTAAATGTGGTGATACTATTATGTCGCAGGAATAGGTCGACTCGCTTTATATATGTTACCCTTTATACTGTTTACCTTAAATGTAAACCCTGTGTGTGTGTGTGTGTGTGTAAAACAAATTAAATTCTTTATTATTCAAAACACGAGTACAGAGAATATACAAGCCCAATTATTACAGTAAAAAGGATAGAATTTTTTAGTCCTATATTTAAAAAAGTGCCAAATTTGAGTAGAAAAGAAATCGCCTTTCGTGCCAAACATTATTAATATTTCTTCTCACAGTTTATCCACAAAGGTTTGTGATAGTTATATGCAATACTTCATTCTTGAACAAATAATTCGTAAGTATGCATAGATTATAAGTTATTTAAACTGCCATGTTATTTAGGATGTAAAAAAATGTGGGATCACCTGAAGATCAGGAACCCCCAGTCTTCTTTAGTTAGCCTTATAAGGCTAGTAGTATAGCCGCAAAAGGGGAGAGTGCAAGAATGTTGCAAGTGATTACGTAATGTTGCAAAGGGGGTGGGGTTGTTGCAAAGGGGGGTGGGGGGTGTTGCAAAAAAAGAAAAAAAAAGAAAAAAAGGAAAAAAAAGGGAAAAAAAAAGAAAAAAAAGGGGGATGCTGCAGGTGCAACAAGGAAAACTTGGAGGCGGCGTTATCCCCCAAGAGAAAGGAGAGAAAGGAGGAGAGAAAGGAGGAGAGGTGTTCACCTGGCAGGAGCCAAGTGCATATTATGACGTCAGCCGAGTAGGCGTTGTTTTATAGGCTCCTAGTCACCCAGTTGGCTTAGAAGGCGTAAATGGCTTGAGTTGCCAGATAGCGCCATGTATTCAGTTTGTGCTATATTTTTAATTCTAATCGAAGACTGAGTTGCCAGATACCACTTTTTAGCATTGCCAGATACCATTGTATACATTATTATAGACTCCTAATCAGCCAGTTGGCATAGAAGGCGTAAATGGCTTGAGTTGCCAGATACCACTTTTTAGCATTGCCAGATACCATTGTATACATTATTATAGACTCCTAATCCGCCAGTTGGCTTAGAAGGCGTAAATGGCTTGAGTTGCCAGATACCACTTTTTAGCGATAAAATTGTATACATTATTATATTTCTTAAAAGTTGGTTTAGAATACAGGTAGTAGGTTTAGAAGGCGTAACATGATATAATTAAGTAAAACAACATTGCATCATTCTGTTTATTATAAATATATAGAAAATAAATATACATTTCAATAATAATTGAGGAATATGCATATAATCATAACAGTACAAGAAATATATACACACAATTATGGAGATATATATAAAATAAATATACATTTCAAATAGAAATAAATATACATTTCAATAATAATAGAAATATGCATATAATCATAACAGTACAGCGGAAATATCACGCAAAATATATAAATACATTTCAATAATAATAGAAATATGTATATAATCATAACAGTACAGGGGAAATATCACGCAAAATATATAAATACATTTCAATAATAATAGAAATATGCATATAATCATAACAGTACAGGAAATATCACGCAAAATATATAAATACATTTCAATAATAATAGAAATATGCATATAATCATAACAGTACAGGAGAAATATCACGCAAAATATATAAATACATTTCACTTTTTTTTCAAAATACTAAACTCGCACTTAATCGAGTTTACAATTACATCATTATTGCTCTGCATTACGCAGTATATGCGGCTTAATAATATTTCACCGCTTAAAGTATAGGGAAACCTGTATTCGATATGAAGGGCTTTCATATCGTTCAGTACTATTTTTGTTCCCACTTTACAACCGGTTGGTAAGTCATCTTTAAATACGTCTAGAATACAATCAAAAGCACGCACAAAGAGTTCATCGTTAGCTACATTATTAAACACAAGTTTATAAACACGCTTTTCCAATCGAGGGTTTATTTCTACCGACTCGAGCTTTTCAATCGTGAACTCACTCAACATAGCGGCAATTGAAATAATCTTCTAAATCGTTACGACAACTGCGCGTTATATAAAGAAATAGTTCTTCAGGGTGAACGGTGTAGGTGAGCTCAGCCTTGTACCGATCAATTGCTTTGTACCAAAGTTCATGGTATTTCAAAGAGTCTAAACTTTTTAAATAAACGTCCAGCACTAGACCATTCTCACCAGCCCTACACTCGGTAAACCCATCGAGCAGAGCGGTGTATGCGTATTCAAGTACTGTATCAAAATAAAGCATATCCGTAACACGCGCGTCTAATATAGGTTTCAGCTTGCGGAATCCGACGATTTCAAACATTCTGTCGAGGATGAAACGGTTTCGCGTAGGAACAAGAGCGTTATTATCAGAAGCATTCTTCCACATCAGCCGTATATCAATGCACGGCCGATCGTTATTTATACACAACGTACATACAACGGCGTATGAGGGTGCGTCACTAATCTGCTCTCTTCTTGTACCTACGTTAGCAGGTATTTTATAACGATCTTCACTCCACTTCTCAACTATCACGAAGATTCTATTCATCTCCTCGACACTTAAATAAACCCGTTTGTTTGTTTGTCTACATTCCGTTTCCAGTACATAGCTAACGGTACCGGATTTACGCCTGAACACGCGCAACGATTTCGTCACGGACACATCGTACGAGGCGTTGAGAATGCTGCTCAAAGGAAGTTCCATCGTATTCGAGGAGCGCACGTCCACTCGGTTCAAGCTCTGAGATAACTATGAGCCGTGTGAGGCACGCAGGTAGGCAGGAACGGTTCGACGGGCGGCTGACTCGATGATACGTGAATGGGGTTGTTCGAACTCGTATGATCCGCGAGTCGTACCGAATTGTTGTACATATTTGTTTTTCCGGTACAAGAATTAATTTCATCACTACCAGCCTACGCACCAGACATTTTACCTCAGGATAAGAACTAGGCACATTTTATGTTTTACTAAACATCTTCACACTCCGGCGCACTATTTGAGAGGAACATATGCTCATATTTTTCCTTTCTGCCCATCAAACGATACTCGTCTCTAAAGTCTGTTAAAAACTCACGCAGGGCACTAGCCACAACCTCACTACGAACCTCATCATGATATACGTTAATATAGTGATAAAAATACTTAAGATTGTCCATGATCACGAGATTCACATTTTCAGTCGTAGGGTATGAGTAATCGACATGGTGTAGCATGACGTAATACCGCTTGTCACACCACCCATCCGCAAGACTCATTATCCATACCTGCTGCTTCTCTTCTGCACGCGTTGTTTCTTTTACTTCACGGTGTATGTGAGACTTTATAAAGTTTAGCTCTGCAGTATACTTCAGCACATCGTCTGTGCAACGAAAGCCTTCAACGGTCTCACCAGAACATCCGTAGAGTATTTGTACATCTTGGAACTTCGCACAATCCAATGTGTTTTTAAAAGAGGCATAGGAGGGGGAATAGGAAGTTTTTCGGTATCCACCACATCCTGGCACTTTGCTGAATACCATTTCATAAACGTTGTACAAGCAATATTAAAGGTAGCCATTTGAATACACGTCTGATCTTTTCTTCTGAATACACGTCTGATCTCTCGGGCTTACTGCAGTCGACTGACCACGCAGGGACTCCCAGATAGTAGCATGACTCACGGTCTTACAGTGGGCGGAGCTTAGAACTTTCACCTGCGCACACACGCACACACACACACACACAAAGGAGAAAGTGAAACGCTAATTGAAACATGATTTATTTAATAAACGAGATATTCAAGTTATATATATTTACAAATACGTTAATAAATCAATAGATATTTACAAATACGATTTAATAAACGAGATATTCAAGTTATATATATATTTACAAATACGTGTAATAAATCAATAGATACGATTATATACAAGACAAATACGTGTGAGTTAACAATAGAAGCATCAACGTTATGGTATCCAAAGGGTACGGTATCATAGGTACCAGGTAACTGGTAACGTTTCCTATAGGTGTTACGGCACACCTTCGTACCCCTAAGTTCCTTCACGCCCCCCAGCTTCTGCGCCCGAAAATTGTGGGTGCCTACAATTAGTTGGGGAGGTGTTCGCCCTCATCATCGTCCAAACATACTAGATCCTTCAACGATTCAAAGTTAACAACCCGCCGATTCGCATGGTTGAGCGTAATACCCTTTGCCTTCACGATATATTTCATTTCCTCCCCCACCCTGACCCGTACCCCATAAGTTTTAGGTCCTGTTGAGACAAAAGAGTCGGCGTATGCGTTGTCCCCATACTCATCCTTGATCTCATCAGTGAGCTCGCCGAGGAACTCCCCAATAGCGGGCATGTATTCACCCTCCCTCTCTGTGAATATCACGCTATCTGTATCGGCATACAATACTCTCCGCCCAAGAGAATGCAATAGACCCCAAAGTTTTATACGGGCGTAGGCTGTTGTGAAGCTGGCCACAGGTATGTTTGTAACCCTTGAGGTATCTGTGGCCAATTCAGTGTTGTTGTACTTTATTATGTAAGTATTACCTACATTCACGATCTCCATGACCTCTTTATCGGGAGCATTGGCATAATCCCAGACATCGCTATAACTTTGTGCCAAATGAATGTTCCCTTTGCCGGTATTCTGCGCAAATTTTCCCCATAGACTGTTTAGACACAACTTTGCACTAAAGCGCTTGCCAGGATTCTTTACAATTTGGGCACGATCAAGTTGTATACCTTCGCGGTCGCGGTAACGTTGAATATAGGCAGACTTTTCATCTTCGGTATCAACTCCTCGCGGATACCCTGATGCCTCAACCTTATCCTTCAAAAAGGCGTTTATATATGGTGTGAAAAGGTTGGGTAGCTTCTGAAACCTCCACACCTCATGTATCTTCAGTATTCTATAACCATGGCGTACGGCTAGGGCCAGCTCAGGACTTGTATATACGCCTCTGATCTTACGCTGGTGGGGTATATGGTTACAATCGCCGTTATCCTCTTCCGCGCACTTCACGCACAGGGGAAACATGAGCTTGTCGTCGATAACGACAGGTAAGATTGGCATCCATAAATTGCGTGGGGGGAGTACGTCTACGAAAGAGAGCCCAAAGTAACGATCATTCAAATTTTTGAAAATTCATTGATGGAGGCAGGTTAGGTCCCACCAGTTTCTCAGGAGCGCCCACGGGGTACGGATTGTTCTTCATCACGTATGGGTATAAAGAACAGAAATCGTAGTAATGGAGCTTCACGCCCTCCGTAGGTGGAAAGTATAGTCTGAATGGATTTGTACGTCCTCCAAACAAGCTATCACCACATTTGAGAGGATCCAGCACCATTGAACGCTTGATCGTGTTTATTTCCTCACGGTACACCTCGTCTGTCTCCATCCGTGCATCATATTCATGCTCCCACAAGACTTTGTGAGTGAACTGTGATCCTATAAGTTGATCGCGGGTGCGGGTCCATGCAAGACAGTCGGCAGGAGATCTACCGTGGATATCTCCGGCGATTCCGCACTCAGGACGGGGGCATCCATGCCACCAGCAACCGTTAAAGGAGTACACAGTCTTCACACCAGTGACACGGTTTTCACTTAACCCATCAACCCAAAAAACACGTCCATTAATCTTAATGGGTACTTCACCCGTGTTGCGGGCGTGCTTTATGTATACACCTGTCTGTTGCTGTAGGTGTATGAGCCAGTAAATAGCCTTGTGTCCGTAACTGCGGGGGTTGTTTCGGTGAATAATGGCTAAGGTGTCTTTAGGCATGAAGTTATTCTTGAACACCGTAAAACATAATGATGCGATGGTGGTTGCGACTTGCAGTGGATCGCATTTGAAACGGGCTATGTACATCCTTCTAAAGGCCTGGAAACATACTCTAAGCACGCGCACATCATTCACGCAATAACGCTCACATTCATCAGCTATATTATAAGGGTTACTTTCATTAAAACTGTTGTAGTATCGATCAAAGTCTTCACATTCATCCATACAGTCAAAATAATGTTTGGGCGGTGGTGGGCCTACGTAGTTTAAAGTCTCGCTGGTGAGGAAAGTGTAAGGGAAGTATCCTTTGGAAACTTCAGCTGCTACTCCCATCACCTTGGGTAGCTTTGCTAATTTACAAGGTGTGAATAATAAAGTATCTTTAAATTGTACATTGCCTCTTATCTGCATCTGTATTAATTTGTTGCCTCTTTTCAATGGATCACCTGTAAATATCTCAGAGGATTCGTGTTCAAGCAACTCCTTATAAAGGAACTGCGTGTCAAACTTTGCCCCGTTATGGGCGAGAATATACACAGTCATTTTTTGAACTTGTCGGCTAACTTGACAATATAGGACACAAATAGTTTCACAGGACTATCGCGGACATTCGTTTTAAAAACGTTTGTCCGTTTACCGCATTTGGGGCACTCGTCACATTCGATACCCATACACTCATCACAGATGGTCTGGCTCACAAGTAAATGTGGAATTACCTCTTTGGTTTCAGCGTTCGTATATGTTTCTATATCGTAGTATACAGTTATACAAGGGTTATTTTTAGGCTTAGCATCTTTCATATAACATACATGCTTTACTCCATCCGCCTTATATTCCTCCTGGCATGTAGGACAGTGAATTACTCACACTTGTGCTTAAATTTCCCCCAATTATCCATTGTGTGAAACATACCACATTCACAGATTCATATTTCCTGCACGTGCCAATTGATTTATGGAAATCAAAACAGCTATTATTGAAAAATGTGCGTCTACACACATCACAGTCTCTCTTCTCAGCTTCAACTACGCGGCTTTCACATTTGGTGCTTTTACACTGCTCACATACCATGTGACATTCTTTACAATGTCTCACTATATCATCCGCAAACTCGAGGCACCCCTTACACAAATCATGATGTCTCCCATATTTTCGACTTTTGTCATAACTCGCGTAAAGCCACCTTATATTACGGATGGGGAGATACGTTGTCCCTGACAATCCTAAAATAAGTAGGGGTCTTGTACGATCTCTCACACAGCTTTGAAAAACATACACAGTCTTACGACGATCATCCAACCCAAATACAACTATGCGGACATTCATTTCCTGTTCTACCATTCTCAGCTCTTCAGGACCCATATTACAGTCAAATTCAAGTTCACAGTCTACAGCTAGTTTACGGGCACGCTCCACGACCGTAGGCAGCCAAATTTTTTGAGTCCGTGTATTTTGTACAGTAAACATACGTGCTAAGAGTACTGCTATAAAGCCGCAACCACGATCGACGTTTATAAGCTTTCGGTAAATAGTCGGAGAATTGAAGTTAAGTGTATACGGTATGGCACTATGACACGCAACACGGAATACACGGTCAATATTTACCGTGAAGTTGTCCATATTAAAGGCTATACTACTTTGGGCGGCTTGCATTATACGTCCTAATATATATTCTACATCTTCAGCCGCCAAACGTCTAAGTGGCACTATCACCCAATAATCGTCTACATCACCGTCATCTGACCCGAATCCAAAGGACAGACTCGTCCTGACTTCACGCTCGTCGCGATTCTGAAGAGCAAACTCTACAATACGCTGTACAACCCGGCGTAGCCCGCGCTCAATTCCATTGCTATACATGGCTCTAGGGTCGACCCTGACTCTATACCGATTTCTAGTCAAGGCTGGGGTGGGGGCTGCGGAGCGCACCAACTCGAACGTTATAACATCCTCAACAGTACGGGGGGCATCTGTGGCGGATGAATTAGGGGATATATTAGCGGAAGGTGCTGCTGGGGGGCCTGTTGCGTAGGAGGTTGAGGGTTGGGGATCTATTATTGTAGACTTAACAGAACGTGGGGCAACTGTGGCGGATGAATAAGGGGATATATTAGCGGGAGGTGCTGCTGGGGGGGTTGTTGCGTAAGAGGTTGAGGGTTGGGGATCTATTACTGGTTCAACAGGCGCGTATTTCGGTCGCTTTATACCTGACGTGGGGTTCTCATACCTCCGCTTTGGACGTGCTCCCGGTATCGCTGGTGAGGGTTCGTTGGCAGGGGAGGAGATCACAACTACACTGTCGTCGAGGTCATCCGTAAGGTCAATGATGGTGTGCTCTACCTCATCGTCATTCACGGTTCTGTGGGAGAAGAAAGCAAAATATAAGGAACAGCACTCAAAATTTGTAATATTTTGTAAATGACCCACTTAGGAGTGTGACGTGTTAGAAAGGGACTCTGTAGAAAAATTCAGATTCACGAGCCCATCCACATGTATTATATGTGGACCTACAGGATGTGGTAAAACTGTGTTTATGCTTAAAATCATTAAAGAAAAGGGAGAGATGTTCTCGAAATTTGTGCATAAAGTTATATGGTGCTATTCGACGTATCAATCAGTGTTCAACGAGTACCAAGATTATATTTTGTTCCACAAAGGCGTATATGACGTTAATTCGTTAAAGGGAAATGAACATACAATCATTGTAATTGACGATCTCATGTTGGAGATGGATAAAACGTTTGCCGAGACATTTACAGTATTCTCCCACCATCTTAACATAAACGTGTTCTTCATCAATCAGAATCTATTTTTCAAAAATAGATACATGCGCGATGTGTCGTTAAATACGCAATATCTAGTCTTATTCGCGCAACGTAGAGATGTATCACAAATTGGGGTATTAGCCAATCAAATGTTCCCGAATCAGCGTAAGGAGTTTTTGGAAGTTTATAAAGAAGCTACAAGCACGCGTTACGGATATTTGCTTTGCGACCTTCATCCGCGAAACACGTTTAGAGTGCTTCTGCGAACGAATATATTTCCAAACGAGCTTGAAACGGTGTATATTCCAGAATGACAAAGAGACTAAAGAAATACCGTGAATTAATAAAAATCTATCATCGACTGCCCCGGGCAATGCAGCAGATGTTTTTAAAAATATCGACGCCGACTTTTTAAAATGCATCTGTGAAATCTGTCTTAACGTTATAAATTGCAATGTATCAATGAAAACCCCTCAGAAGGCTCGCCTACGCCGCTACAAGAAATAATACGTGCACTCGCTCGTAAAAGTCAAACTGTAGCGAAGAAAAAACGAATTATTGTACAAACAGGAGGGTCATTTCTCCCCATCTTATTTTCAGTTTTGGGTCCTTTACTGACTAGATTAATATAATGAAGAAAGTGGTAGTGATTCCCCACGAGGTGTACGCTTCACTGCAAAGGAATCCAGACACGGATGTAGATCCCCGTAAAAGCAGACTTAAAAGAATGGAAAGCGAATTGCTAGCCCTATTAAACAGTGAAAAAACACCTGATGAGAAGAGAATCTTATACCAAGAAGCTCTGCAGAAATTTCTTCACGAGTACGAAAATTATAAGAGCCCTACAGAGATTCCTGTGGTTATTAGGCACAGCACGGGGGACGATGGACATGGCGACATAGGATCTGTGCCCGACGATACAGGTGACCAACCAAAAAGACTAGCCACACAACATATCGAACATGTATTAAAAAGCACCCTCCTACATACATTGAGGAGTAAAGGCTTAAGTCTTTATAATCTATTGAATGAGGATCCAGCCATACAATGGACCGATACAGGCGAGATCATTGTGGAAGGATCAAAGGTACAGGGACCAAATATCGTAGACATTGTCCATGATCTGGTGAGAAAGTGGGATAGGCCATCACCATCAGGATGGAAGCATATTAAAGCAAGACTACAACAAATAAATGTCCCTAAAACGTTGATAGGAAATCTGAACAGGTTAAAAGACTTGGAACATGCAACGCATGTGACACAATTGAAGGCGCCGTCACCCCCGGCGGTAACACCTTTGAAGAGGAGCAAGAAGAGGTTAAATCAACCCTACCCACGTGCCTCTAAAATACGCAAATGGCTAACGTATTAACTAAACGCTATTATGACATTTCTACCCTATCCTCTTACGGCGGCGTAGATAGACTGTACAGAAGTGTTTACGGAGTAGGAAAAAAAGATGTTGAAAGATTTTTGAGGGAGCAGGACGCTTATACGCTTCATAAGCCTGTGAGAAAAAGGTTTAAAACAGCCAAGACAACGGCTTCCTCGATTGATTCTATTTGGCAAGCAGATTTAACAGACATGCAAAGATATTCTGTGTATAACGATGGTTACCGCTACATTCTATTCATAATAGACGTATTCTCTAGATATCTGTGGCTAGTTCCTCTTTAAAATAAATCACCTGAAACAGTTGCTAAAGCCACCAAAACGCTAATGTTAAAAGAAAACAGGGTTCCTGGCTATTTTTGTACGGATATGGGGAAGGAATTTATAGGCCGTGCTTTTCAGAACATGTTGTCAGAGTTTAATATCAGCTATTACACAACCAATTCTATACATAAGGCTTCTTTAGCTGAAAGAGTTCAGCGCACCATAAAGGAACGCATGCACCGTTATTTTACACATAAAAACACATACAGATTTCTAGACATTCTGGAATCATTGGCATCATCCTACAACCGCTCACATCATCGCACGATTGGGACAACACCTAACGAAGTTTTAGAAAGAGGTACGCTCCCGAGAAGAGATGGTTCACCACCACCACCACACTCTGCGCGCTTCAAAATCAATGATTATGTAAGGCTGTCGCGTTCGAGGAATAAATTCGCAAAGGGTTTTGAGCAAGGATGGACACGCGAGATTTTTAAAGTTAGGGCTATGAGACCTAAAGGTGAGATATTGATGTATTACATTGAAGATTTGAATGCGGAAGAAATCTCAGGAGGTTTTTACCGCGAGGAATTGCAGAAAGTTGCGTTTAATTTAGAAAAAAATGTGTTTAAAATTGAGAAAATTTTAGGAAGCATAGGTTCAGGAAAGAGAAAAATGTACCTGGTGAAATGGCTAGGGTACCCAGAAAGCTTCAACATCTATATAAAAGCTGATGCAATAATGAAGCTTAAATAGTATGCAACATGGCTCCTAACCATTTCTATGTCACACTCCCGTCCTCCTCGTCCCTCTCTGTACACCCTAACAACACACTAGCCAACTTTGTAACAGAGCTCCACAAGCACATTGAATTGGTCGTGATTCGTATGAGGTGGGGATATGCGAAATTCAGCTGGACACCATCTTTTTAAATATTGAACATAAAGAGCCCGTTTTTACGATTCTTAGAGACATTGACGACTGTGAAAAAGCTGGGGTAGCTATGGATGAAACTATGCGTATCGCTCGGACTAAGATTGCACAGTATTACATTACAGAAGTAAGACTAGGACCGGGTCAATATGGTTCGGCCGAGGATGTTGTGAGAGGCTTAAACGTAAGTTTAAGAAACTCAAACCTTACGAATGATTTAGTATACGAAATCGTAAACAACCCTGCACATACACTAATCCTAAAATCAAAGACTAACAGACGTAGTAAAGACCATAGAAAGTTCCAAGTTCTAACCAATGGCCGATATAGCGCAGTCTTCCAAAGAGACACATTTCACGAGACACAGCATGACTTGTCCAGATTAATGTATCAATTGAAGATGGAGAAATTGGCTGAAAAGTCCCCAGATATGTGCTATATTTACAGTAATATAGTGGAGCACCAGTTTGTTGGGGATACCCAGGCACGCCTGCTGCGCATTGCTCACATCCCCAACCATAGAGGAAGGAGTTTGAGTATTACATATGACAGACCCAATTATGTGAATGTCGCAACTAATTTAATAACCAATATCTCAATATATATAAGAACGATTGAGGGTGAAAACTTCCCATTCGGTAACGGGAGCTTAACAGTGAAGCTACACTTTCGACGCACTGAGTTATATGGATAGAAAGCCTTCACAGTCTATCGATGGGTGAGTTTACCAGCGCGGTAGTGACTTGGATCCATTTTTTTCATCCATACTACGTACGGCTGTTCCTTTGCTGAAGAGGGTCAGATACCTTGAAGGAAAGCGCTACAATCAGGCCTTAACACTGCAGAAGACATATTGCCGGGCTAAACCTAAAGAAGCTCTAAAAAAACATTTAAAGCGTACACGGGACGAAATCACCAAAAATGCAAAGAGAAAATGCGTGGTGGCGGGGAAGAGAAGAGGGCTCCCCGGAAGAAGAAGGGGTCACGTGGTATTAAACGTAAAAGGCTATCAAAAAAGAAGTGCTGTAAGCAAATGATACCTATGGTTGACCACTTTTTTGACTGATATAAGCTAAGGACTTTGATCTCATGAATCATAGTTTGTTTACCACTTGTCGAGAGAGGAGTCACTATTTCGCCATGGCACGCTTCATCTACCCATGTAGTTCACAATGCTGTAAATCGAAGCTGTCCCTTTTTGAGCTGCCTCCAACCCAAGTTTCTATTGAGCACAGTGACTTTATTACAATTAACCCTTTAAACACAATTAGTTCCCCGAGTGCACCTATAGAATTCGTGATACCCAGCTCAGGCCCTTACTTTTTTGATCCAAGCTGTGTGCACATGTACGCTAAGCTACGTATAGCCCATTCTGATGGAACGGTCTACGATGAAAATATGCTGTATACCCTGAAACAAACTTTCTGCACTCCATATTCAACCAGTGTGACGTATATTTAAATCAGACCAACATATCGGCAGGCATGGGGTACTATCATCTACGAGCCTATATGGAAAATGTCCTCAACTTTTCCAAAGAAGCGAAGGCTACCTTTTTAAGTGCCGAGGGATATTATCAAACTAAAGATGAAAATCGTATAAAGGACAAATTTAAAAATTCTAAAAAGAAAATATACGAGTGTTTTGGACGGTTGCACACAGATTTCACTTTCCAGGAGAAGTTGCTTGTCAACGGGGTGGATATGAAAATAAAGCTCACCCGCACGACTCCTGAAATCTGCTTAAATCTGGATGCTGATCAAGAAGAGGGTGCAAAGCCCGTTGTGGTTCACATTATGGACACATACCTCCGCGTACGACGAGTGAAATTAAGTTCACCAAAACAACTAGAAATTGATAAAAATTTACTAAAGGCTACAGTGAAATATCCTATTAACAGAGTGCAAATCAAACTATATACGGTTCCTGCAGGGTTGGCATCGAAGCAGATAGAAAACATTGCCCTGGGAAATCTTCCTAAAAGGATATTAATCGGCATGCAGGACCATGCTTCGGTGAATGGAAAATATAAAAAGAGTGCCTTTAAATTCGAGAATTTCGGACTTAAAAATATAACTCTATACGTTAATGGCACTGCTTTGGGTGGAACAATGGGTACGGACTATTCATCAGACGCTGTGTTACCTCTTTACGTACTCGTTGTATAGTATAATGTTTTTGTTCGTATATTTGTAACGGTATATTCTGTAGTTGGTTATTGTACTGATTTCTTTCATTTAATAAATTTATGAAAATATATTGTGTCTTCTTACCCCAAAAAGATCGAAAAACACTTACATTATTTCGGTGTGACATTGCTGACTGATCAGTATATCCTCCGTATTCATGACACGAGATTCTTGAAAAGATTGTATAACACGTGTCAAATCCTCATCGGACCTTAAAGGAATAATGTTCATTCTTTTAAAACATATACAGAGTATTCAGACAGATCCCCATTATGTGAAGATATCTTTGGTTCATTTAAGAGGAATAACTTTGATTACCATAAAAAAATTCGATTTTAGCATAATGGGGATAAGAGGTAAAACCAAATAACATTGATTGCCATAAAAAATTTCGATTTTTGGTGAGTATCTAAATGAAGTATTTGACGAGATACTACAACCCTCCATATATATAAAATCGAATTATAGACACTTACATTTCTATGGTATTCCTTTGCGCCGGATTGTAAGGAGCCTCACTGCAAATATCTTCAACGGTTTGCGTTGGAAATAATTCATCACGGTCAATTGCATTAAAAAGATTAATTGCCGTTAATGCTGCAGTCACTTTCTTCATACAAATCCTGGGAGACGTACAGGTCCATGGTGGAGGGAATGATTATTCACTGACGCGAAAATAGCTACTGTTACTCCCAACTGAAAAATATCCCCTTTTATATGCACAATCTCCAAGCTCCGCCCCAAAAGACCAGATGTTCGTAGTGATTGGCTGCCGGTGTAGCTGGGTGGAGCTATGACGTGTACCAATCCGCTATAACGGGGCCGGACGACTAATGACATCTTTATATTTTCTCAAAGAAGTATATCCTAATTATATTTTTAAAAAAGCATTCGGTTTCCACATTAAACTGTGGGTCTGAGGTGGAGTGAAAACTTTACCCGTTGTTACAATTCGAGCTAGTTGCTATTATTACTAAAGAGAAAATCATGCATGCTTTTCGGTCATACTACTGACTCGGATCAAATGATCCTCTTATTTTAAATCCGGTTCAATAATCCTGTTATGTTGAAATGTGGAAGAGTAAGCAACGACTCCCTGACGAGATGTATTTCGGGCCAAAGAACAGCTGTTCACTGAAGACTGCATGTTCCACATTTTATAATAAAGAAATTATAAATATATCCTAATTATATTTTTAAAAGAGCGTTCGGTTTCCTCGTTAAACTGTGGGTCTAAGGTGGAGTGAAAACCTGAACCGTTGTCACTCTTCGAGGTAGTTGTTATTATTATTATTAAAGAGAAAATCATGCATGCTTTTCGGTCATACTACTGACTCGGTTCAAATGATGCATTAACATGCTTTTCGGTCATACTTCTGACTCGGGTCAAATGATGCATTAACATGCTTTTCGGTCATACTACTGCCTCGGATCAAATTATCCTGTTATTTTAAATCCGGTTCAATAATCCTGTTATGTTGAAATGTGGAAGAGTAAGCAACGACTCCCTGACGAGATGTATTTCGATCCACAGAACAGCTGTTCACTGAAGGCTGCATGTTCCACATTTTATAATAAAGAAATTATAAATATATCCTAATTATATTTTTAAAAGAGCATTCGGCTTTCCGCTCGGTCATACTACTGCCTCGGAACAAATGATCCTGTTATTTTAAATCCGGTTCAATAATCCTGTTATGTTGAAATGTGGAAGAGTAAGCAACGACTCCCTAACGAGATGTATTTCGATCCACAGAACAGCTGTTCACTGAAGGCTGCATGTTCCACATTTTATAATAAAGAAATTGTAAATATATCCTAATTATATTTTTAAAAGAGCATTCGGTTTCCACATTAAACTGTGGGTCTACGTTACGCGTAAATATAAAATATTTTCATTGTAGAAATAATAATAATAATAATGATGATAATAAAAAACGGAGTGAGGGGTGTTTTTTGCTCGAATAGTTTGAAGAAGGATTAAGCCTCGTCCAAAAAGGTCTCTAGGGACGAATTGACCTAGTTTCTGCCTTTCATCGTGTGTGTGTGTGTGTGTGTGGTGTGTGTGCACGAGTTGTTTATTCGTTTATTATACAGGGTGTCCCGTAAGTCTGGACCCATAGGGAAAAATAATAAAATTACAAAATAGTCCAAAAATTTATTACATAATATGTTCAAAGTGTCCGCCGTTGTGTCGCACACATAGTTGAAGACGCAATCTCCACTGCGACAGCACTTTCTGAATCACAGTCGCAGAAATTTCTTGACACGCCTCCACAATGCGTGCTTTAAGGTGGAAAATGTTCTGAAGTTTGACCTCGTACACTTTGGCTTTCAAGTGGCCCCACAAATAAAAATCATAATAAAAAATAGTAAAAAAATAATAATAAAATAATAATAATAACAATAAAAAAATATATTATAAATCCCTATGGGTCCAGACTTACGGGACACCCTGTATATATATATATATATATATATATATATATATATATATATATATATCCGGGTTTGGGGAATGACAATCGTGTGTTTTGATTTTTTCCGTAAATTTTCTTTTCATTTGGAGTGAAGGGAGACTTATCAAGAGCGGACTAGAAGGAAGGTCTCTCAACCAGCAGGTGTTCTTCGAAAATATAAAGATGTCATTAGTCGTCCGACCCCGTTATAGCGGATTGTGTTTTGGCTAATTTCAACTTTAAATGAATTGTTTCGTAAATTTTCATTTCGTTTCGTTATTCGTGACTTAAATATTTATAATAAAAATTAAGTGTGTAAAAATTATTTATTTAATAAACAGAATTTAATTGGATTCATCGATTAACTACCGTCATATAAATATATATTGTGGTACACTATTTAAATGGATGATTAATATATGGTTTTTGCTATCTGGAATACATGGAGCTATCTGGCAACTGAATACATGGCGCTATCTATCAACTCAGCCAGAATAGAGGTTTATAAAAGACCGAGAGACGACTGACGGAGTCATTACAAGCTCGGCTCCCAGCCGAGCAAGGACCTCTGGTCCTTCTCTTTCTGGCCCTTTGGGAAAACCCCTTAGAGGCCTCTTAGGTTAGGTAAACGAAAATAGCTTGGGGGAGAACTCCGCCTCCAAGTTGCATGCCTTGCAATCAAAGGCAACTACTCTCTCTCTCTCCTTCAGGTGTACCCCTCCCCCCCCTTGGCTCAGCCAACTGGCTGATTAGGAGCCTATAAAACAACGCCTACTCGGCTGAAGTCTTAATATGCACTTGGCTCCTGCCAGGTGAACACCTCTCCTCCTTTCTCTCCTCCTTTCTCTCCTTTCTGGCCCTTTGGGGGGAATAGCATGGGGGAGAACTCCGCCCCCAAGTTGCATGCCCCTTGCAACCCCGGTTGGCAACAAAGGGCCCTTTGGGGGTATTTTTTTTCCTTTTTGTCCCTTTTTTTCCCTTTTTGCAACACCCCCACCACCCTTTGCAACATTGCGTAATCACTTGCAACATTCTTGCACTCTCCCCTTTTTCGGCTATACTACTAAGGCTAACTAACGAAAATATCACGACTCAACCTAACCAATCATTAAGTCAACTGTACGCCCTTGACGATTGGTTAGGTTAAGTCGTGATATTTTCGTTAGTTAGCCTTATAAGATAAGGCTAACTAACGAAGGTGGGGGCCCTGATCTTCAGGTGATCCAAAATGTGTAAGGGTGTGTACTGCAATATAAAATGAGCAGTACATATTTTGGAATGTGTGGTTTTAACTTATGCAATATATAATTGAAATTCAATTAACAGTTTAATTAATATATGATAGATTTACCCTTTGGAAGTTAGTGTCACACCTAAAATTACATCTAATTCCTTCATCTTTGTCAGCTCTGATAAACTTTTATCTGTCGGGTTATCTATAGGTTGATGGTGATATCTGAAAACCCCGTAATTAATAAACAACAACCACAATTACCCTAAACAAGTTAAAAATTGACTAATGTCAAATGTAGTGAACATTTTCGAGCTCTTTAAATCGAACTGTTTCGATGGGGTAAAAAGCAGAATTAGATACGAATTTTTTTGTACGATTATGACAAAATGAATTAAAGATCAATTAATTGGCTAAATTTGGAGTAGTAGCGTTTACGAGGTTTTGGAATGTCACCATCGATATTTCAATTTACATTGTTTTTCATTTGTTATAATTATATTTTTTTATGTACAAAGGAGGGGTCAAGGGTGGGTGCCCGCAAAAATGACCCCCTTTATAAGAGAGAAGAAAGAGCCAAAATCAAGGTCTCCGAGGCTCACGATACTACTTTTTTATATAAATTTTGAAAACATTGCGTAGTGTGTAAAATGTATGTATGTGTGGTGAGGAATAGAGGGAGAAGTGTGTGTTTGAGAGCATGCTAGACTGCTCACAGGGTAGATGGGACACGGGAAAAGATCGGCTAAAGAGGACAGTGACAGGAGAAACGGGAGTTCCAGAACTCCCTGTCTCCTTGCCTAACGTCTCCCACCCCCCAAGAGTAATTCCCTGGTCGATTGGTGTCTACAATCTCCTCCTATATATGAGGTCTTTGACAGAGTCAAAGCTAATTTATTTTTATAAATATGGTTGGGGTATTTTTTTTCTTATAGGGTATTTAAATCCTTATCAACTAATTACGTTGTGGCAGTACTTAAAAATCATGTGCACAACAAAGAAATAGAAGTAGTCCTAATATCAAACCTTGTGGTGCTCCTTATTTAACTGATTAAAAGTGTGATTCACGCTCGTTTACTTGGTTTACTTGAACCAATCTAATGATACGTCTCTTACCTCACAGTTATCCAATTTTGGGATTAAGAGTGAGTGTTCTGTTGAGTTAAAATGTTAAGTAGGTGCATTAAAGTTGAAATTAAGATTGACTATGTATAGAGCTCCTCAGGAAATGACGGCGTCTTCCGTAGAGTTCCTCACTTTAAAGCCGAATTGATAAGACGACAGTAGGCTGTACAGAATATTTGACTCTGTAAGAAATATTATTAATATCCTGTAAATAAGTTAAGGATTATTTCCCGTGACAAGAGAGATAGATAGTGGACGGTAGTTTGAAGGGATTTCCAGGTTACCAGTTTTAAATATAGGTCACATAAAGGGAAATAATATCAAAGAAGATTACAAGGGTATAAGTGGGTATAAATGCATAAGTAAAGCTATAAAAATACAAAATATAAAAGAAAAGAAAAGAATTAATGAGACTTTTCAATAGAATATTATTATGAAAGAAGAATTATGATATTTTATAAAGGCGTAAAAGGATCAGAGATCACTTTCAAGGGTACAGAACTTCAGTTTGATTTTACAATGGTTGTTTATTCAGCACTGACAAAAATGGTTGTGATATTTTTAGTTTTTAACATGAAACGAAGCGAAATCACCCATGTAATATTATATACAGGAGCGATCTGCATAAAGGGATCGCACCCCCCCTCCCCGAACAAAACTACAAACGGCTAGACTCAGAGTATATTATAGGCTTTTTACCTGCAAAACACGTTTATAATGGCTTTCCTCTGGTTACAATTAATTAACCCATTACAAGCCGTAGTTTATCGAATTTTAACAAAATTTACATCCATCAAAACGTATCTTGAATAAATTTTGCGCCTCTGGCAGCGTAGCAAAACATAATAATGAAAAATTCAGCTATTGTCGGTTTTGTTGTCGTACAGCTGTATTCCTCATTCCCCTCGAATGTATGCAAACTTGCAATACGATGCGTGGCAGCGCGATGCCAAATAAATAATAATTTACTGATCTTTAAGATTTTAAAAATTTGCCGTTCATTAGGAATTTGTGCTATATAAAATTGATTATTATGATTAAAATGGAAAAAAAAACCCTTCTAATTTTGTCACCCTGAAAATGAATACTTTTGCAAGCCTTCTGAAAGACAACTTCAAATCTAAATACCTTGAAGATAAATTGAAAATAAAGAAATTGGGTAGACCAGTTCTAAATATAAACCTAACTCAGGCAGAGACGTAGCCAAGGGGGGGGGGGACGACAGAGGCGGTCGCCGCCCACCCTTGCAAAGTCCAGAGGAAAAAAATCTGCGGTAATTACAACCAATGTTCACCGCCAAACTATAAGATTTAACAATTTGGTATCTATATATAATGGAAGGAATGTGTGTGTATATATATATATATATATATATATATGTGTGTGTGTGTGTGTGTGTTATTTAAGCGATATTTTGCGTGGTTTTTTTAAACACGTATCGTACTGAACTACTGAAATATGAAGCGCGGGGAAACTGAACACAGCTCGGCGCCAGTTAGTTTTGCATGCACTGCAGCATAATACAGTGTGACGAGTGGGGCGTGTTGCATCATTGCATGTTGGTCAAGCTTCGTTAATTCGTTATACAATATTGTGATGGATATATGAAAATATTTCAAAAGAAAATCGGTTGAGTCGGTTGAAGAACACAATGAAAGTGATACAGCAGAACCCTCCCGTAAAGTTATTAGACAAGCGGAAGACGATGCACATCAACCAGAACTAAGCGATGAAAATGCAAGTGTCAGCAATCAAGTACAGGTTGAGGTGCCGTCTGAAACGAAGGCTTCACAGGACCAACCGACTACTGGTAAGTTGATCTGGTATAATTACAAATTTACAAAAGAAATGTCTACGTGTTTGATGCATATAAAGGCAAATAATAAAACAATATAATATACACTGCTAAACGAATTTTTTACGTCAGTTTTTACAATAGAAGATGTAACGAATATCCCTACGGTCATAGACATAATACCTTTTGACAATGGTAATATTTAGATAATATTGTAGTTAGTTAAAGGGTGGTAATGCGCTATATTGATAAAATGAAAATGTCTGTTGCAGGTAAGCTACTGGAATCAATAATTAGGGATCGTATAGTCGAACACTTAGAACTGCATAACTTGAATAGAAATACGCAGCACGGTTTTAGCGAAACAAATCTTGCTTAACTGAAGATAGAAGTAAAATCCAGGAAGATCTGAACAAAATCAGTCACATGGCAAATGACATTTAACGTCGATAAGTGCAAAATTTTACATATAGGTTCGCGTAACGGTAATTTTGTGATGTTAGGGAAGGAGTTGGCAAGCGTAGAACAGGAAAAATATTTAGGAGTTATCGTCACTGGTGATTTAAAAGTGGCGAAAGAAAGTACAGCAGCAGTCAATAAGGCGAACAAGGTGCTAGGTTTTATAGCTAGGAATTTTGAGTACAAATCGCACGATATTATTGTTCCTCTTTATAAATCATTAGTTAGACCCCACTTGGAGTACGCGATCCAATTTTGGAATCCGCATACGCGCGAGGATATAGATAAAATCGGAAAGTTTAAAGACGAGCAACTAAGATGATTCCGTCGCTTAGGTCGAAGTCGTACGAGGATAGGCTTAAGGAGTTAAAATTGACTACACTCGAGACTAGGAGGCTAAGGGGTGATCTAATCCAGGTTTTTAAAATTATGAATGGGTTCGATAACGTAAATAGAGATAGCTTTTTCGAAATATCACAATATAATAGAACTAGAAATAATGGGTGTAAGTTGACAAGTAGAAGGTTCGAGACAGCAGTTGCCAAAAAGTTTTTTACGCATAGAATAGTAAATAGGTGGAATAGTTTGCCGGTAGAAGTAATTAGTAGCACGTCTATAAACATGTTTAAAAATCGATCAGACGCATATGTTGATAGATTGGGCATAGTTTAAGGTAGTAAAATTAAGGTTTTTGTGGTTCGGAACCCACGTAAAATTGTAGGTCCCCTCCGCCACCACGGAAGACATGCGTAATACACAACTACAACCACAGTTAGGTAGACCAGCCATGAGTGGATCTTAGGGTCTTTGTTGGTCTGAAACATTATAACATTATAACTTAGTAAATTACTGGTCAATGAATGTAGAATTATCAAATATCATGTTGGGAGTCATTTAGAATAACTATCGAATATACATATGTAATAATATATTAAAAAATCGAATAATCGTTAACACAAACGACACAGCGATTATCCTGTTTGAAATTTTATATATGTTAAACAGATGTGCGTTTCTTCTGTCTCAACTGATCTAGCTGTTTCTGTGTCCGTTTGACTTGCCTTACACGTGAGAGTTTCATTTGGATCTCTTCTAATGATTTCGTTATTAGTAGATATGTTATACTATTAAACGTGTATGCACTAAATAATTGTATGTATGAAATCAATAAATGTGTGAATAAAATAGTTACTTTCTTTGTTAAATATGAAAACTATAGGATCAATACCGGATTTCAAATTTCAGAAAATACAAGTAATTACATCATGATATAGCTTAGATTGCACCAATGTGACTGTCTTATCCAAACTTTTGTTGGAAAGGGAACGTATTTCATGTGGATAGCTGTATAGTGGCTGTTCAAAAATTGCAGTTGCACTGACATTTTCAGACAGTTTTTACACAAAATAAGCTTAAAATGCGCTGGCTTACGGGGCTCCGCCCCGGACCCCGCTGGAGGAACTTCCAACTCTCCTCCAGTCCCCCTAATTGTATGGGCTCCCCCGATTCACCACGGAACCTGACGAACGTAGCTCAAGTTCGTCCCCCACCCTCAGGACATTCCTGGCTACGTTCCTGAACTCAGGCGACCATTAAAAATAACAAACCTTATAATCGAAAATTTAACAGTGACATAAAAAACACAACTGGTTGTGTAGGTGTTCAGATGAAGCAGCATTAATTTGTTTTTCCCTGCTTACTGTTTGGCAGTGATATTTCGTTGACTAAAAATGGAGTCCCTGATTTAAATCATCTAGCTGACAAAATAAATATGAAACATCGGCTAATCACATAAACAATGAAGGTCAATTTAGATATTTTAGGTACAGTGAATATAAAAATAAATCTCGATTCGGCTTATAGGAAATCATTTGAGCAGCATTAACAAATTAGGTAAGACAGATATAGGAGGCTATTTCAGTAAAAATGATTAAAAGGTACAGCGTTAAATTTTTGCTATCTTTTGAACTTCCCTTAAGCGGTCACGAAGAAAATGATTTTTCCAACAATCTGGATTGTTTTTAAAAGATTAATGGATATATTCTGTTGCTGTGGATGAGATTCTAAATGATCATCTGAAAAAGGCTACTGTGTTTAAGGGGACCTCATTGATAATACAAAACGAATTGCTTTCTTGTTCACTGCAAGTAAGCCGGAATCAAATATTAAAAGAGATTGCTGCCGTCAATTTTGTAAGCATAATTGCAGACGAAACATCTGATATAGCCAATACGTTCCAGTTAGCTATTGTTTTCCGCTACGAGCTTGACAGAAATGTGAAAGAGAGATTTGGGGGACTTTTTAATCCAGCTAATATGACGCAGCGTCTATTACCAGTGTTTGTTTTGAGTAATTAAACTCTATTATGCCTTATTGTCCTGAAAAATTAATTGCTCAAAGTTATGATGAGGCTGCAGTTATGAGCGGACATACAGCTGATGTAAATATCGTTTTAAAAAACAGTTCCCAAACGCATATTACGTTCACTGTTACGCCCACCAAATAAATTTAATAACGACTCAGTTACTTTTAGAAATTTATCGACAATTCCAACATTTTTTTCTAATTCTCTTCAGAGATGCTCGGTGTTAGATGAAATAATTGGAAAAGATTTCCGAAAACTGTTAAAACAAAGTGGAATTTTAACATTCAAACAGTGACAAAGTTTTTGAGTACCGAGAAGTGCCTCTTGACTGCCTAAACCAAATCCGAAAAGAAACGCAACAACCCAGCAACACGAGATCAAGCAGGAAATTTGTAGAGACTGCTAACAGATTCTACATTTGGGTTTTGGCTAACTGTATTTCGTCACATAATGCTTCATGTGAACTTGCTTCTATGATAAAATTCAGGCAACAAATACTGGCGTAATCCTCATAAGACAAGTAGTGAATGAGTTACAAACGGAAATAAGGAAGCAATAATAAAAGAAGCTGTTGAAATCCCTGATGTTTGCGAATTGAAGAGAACAAGATCATCAGATGTTTCACTTAATTATATGAGTAATGAAGCTCCTGCAATTGAAGTATGAGACATCATAATGTCTCAGTCCACGGACAGATTTAACTTTACTGGTTTTTAGTTGTCGTAAAACCATTTCAAACAGAACACTACCGACTTTATAGAAATCCATTTCCCGTAGAAGCTTTCACTAAAACAACCAATATTTATAATTTTCTTCATAATATTAGGCTTAAATCGGAATTTGAAGTGGTCTATTGCAGAGAGGTTTTAATAAACATCAAGGAACTCTTTGCTCTAGTTAAATTCCAACGCCATCTAGTGTGTAAGATTTTGTAAAATTATAAAATTGTTCGCGATACCATCTGTGCAGTTAAATATAATTTGTGAATTTGGTGTGGGTAGAAACAAAATTATCTGTGTAACGTTCTAACTGTGAAAAACATTTGAGGTATAGGCCTAATACCCATCTTCACAATGGTCAAATGTATCCCAATTTATTCCCCAGAAAATTTATATGCTAAAAAACGAAGCACTTAAATTTTAAGATTTTGGGCTAATTGGTTTTGAGAGGTGAAGCTCAAAAATTTGATGGTTGCTTTCTTTCGTGAATTTGTTGATGTGCTTTTGTGACTATCGCAAACATATGAAATTTTATAGAAGCGTGGAATGGTGGCCTTCCCTATCATTAAAGTCTACAATTAAACCAAGTCCAAACACGCTTCTACAGAGTTTCATACGCTTTCGTGAAATGAAGGACATCAAGTTGGCCAATAAATTTAGAAAAGAATGTAGCCATCAAAATTTTTAGCTACACATCGGAAGCCATGATGGGTAAAAGAAAGCGTGACAAGTTGTATCTGAAATTTAACTGTTTCGTGAGCTAATTGTGAATGTTAAACTCTAACTCGCTAAAAATTCTCTTAAAATAATTTTCATTACATCTTATTGCTTGACTATTGTAAAAAAAAAAAATTTGGAACTGTTCTGTAAACTTAATCCAGACGAAGATTCTTGAGTGAACATGGCAAGAAAAAGGAACCCATCACTTGGAAGAACTACAGTAAATATGTATTGCCCGAAGGGTAATAACAGCCTCGCAGGAACTAGCAAAAATATCCCGCCTGTAATGCGAGTTTTCTTGCTAGATACAATATGATGTATTGTAACTGCTCCAGCTACCACTGTTTCAAGCGAACAAATGTTCAGTGGGCTAAGTAATAAGAAACAAGTTTAAATGTCGACAAAGTAGTCGAAAACCGTTTATTTTTAAAATATATCTGAATCATTATCAAATATGAGCAAATCATAGGTGCACCGTCGTTATTTGCCTTCGAATGCCATTTGGATAAATATTGGGACACTCAGCCTGTGAAGAACGACTATAAAGCCAAGCTACTTCTTCAGAGATATCGTCCCAGCAGCAACGATCTAACAGTACCATTAACAATGTATTGTTAATGGTATTGTTAACAATACTATTAACAGTACCATTAACAATACCATTAACAATACTATTTCAAGATTATCTCTTATTTTTAATGGTAATAATAAAAATGAATTGAATGCAATTTTGATAGTCTTAATATTAAATCCACCAAATTTGGGGTTCACCAATTTATTTTATTTCCATTATTTCTACAGGGTGGCCCATAAGTCCCAATCGGTTATAATTAAAGCTAAAATCCATCTAGCGGAGCTCACACTGACGTAATCGATTACTAAGGAAAGAATATATGTCGAGATGGTGTGGTAATGTCTAAGTAAAAATTAGAATGTTTTGGTTATAAGAAATTAATAAAGAAGATAAGAATAATTAATAAATGTAAAATTAAGATAAATAATGGTTGTTTATTGAAATTATAAAATACGAATTGGCAACACAAAAAGCGGCCCAAGCCGAGGCTTGGTAGCAATGCCCTTCAATCACTGGGCAGCGTCGCGTTTACGAAAGTGTCTTTTTGGGTGTTAGAATGTAATTGTGAATTTAGGCTATTCTTTTGTGTCTCTCTCGACTTAAGTATTATAATTAAATTCCCCCCTCGCATTACCCCGTTTAACTAAGTCTTTTCGGCATTAATAAAGTAGTAAAAAGTGTAATGAAGATTATAATTAACTCCAGTCTCCCTTTGCATTGCATAACGGTTTTCCAACTCGGCCACGGCTACCTTATTTATACAGTACAGCGGAAAGCGAGTGAAACGCGTTTAAAGAGAATGATAAATGGTAGAAGAGAAATTGAATAAAGAGTAGAAAGTAAAGTAAATAATAAATTATAATAATGAAGAAAGTTATACACGACAAGATGGTCATAATATTTTTCACTTTGAATAATCAGTAAATATTTCTAAACTTATTATAATATTTTTACTTTGTTTGAATTTTTTTGTATTTTCGCTTTAATTATAACCGATTGGGACTTATGGGCCACCCTGTATATATTCTCTTATCTTTTTTGTAAAAAAAAAAAAATTAAAATTAATCTCAAAGATTTTGCCTGAGAAACTCTCGCACTTTCTAACGACATATTAAGGAAAGAATACTTTGATTAAATTATTTGTTACTAAAATACAAAATTAAACTTACCTAATACAGGTACACCTGTCCACTTCCAACACAGTGCAAGTACAGGTTCACTACACTTCTTGCAGGTGCACAGGGACTTTTCGCACAAACGTTCTGTAAATTTAACGATGTGATATTCCGCTTCAACTTTTTAATACTGTACACCTTATATCAGTGGTTCTTAACCCCTGGGTCGCGACCCAAAATTGAGTCGGTAAGCCATTTTGATTCGGCCATTAAATTATCATTTATTATTTATTTATTTTATCCTTAATCCTTTTATCATTAATTATTTATTTTATTATCTATTGAATTGTTTGAAGGCATAGGTCGCCGAGCTAGCCCCGCGACCAGAATTTGGGTCGCAGTCTAAAAGGGTTAAGAACCACTGCCTTATGTAATGTATTCTTTCTCTGAATAAACATTGTTTGTTGGATTGTTTGTATCATACTATTTGTTTGTGGCAACTTCATTGTTTTGTCGACATTACAGTTTCTCTTTGAAAAAGCAAAATGTATTTATCGAATCTGTATTCAGCTATATGAGGCCCTCCTAGGAAGAAGTGGCTAAGCGACAAAAGTAAAAACCTCCAGAGAAAATGCAGTTAAAAATTGTACCAATTTGAAAGTGCCATAATTTTTTAACTTTTCGACGAAATATCTTCAAAAGTTAAAAAGTTATGGCACCTTCAAATTGGTACAACTTTAACTGCGTTTTTTTCTGGCATTTTTTACAATTTTTGTCGCTTAGCCACGTCTTCCTTGGAGGACATCATATATTATATTAAATCTGTTATCGTTGCTTTACAAAACTCAATGGTGATCACTTCTAATTCTTAACCATTTGTAATCTAGAACATCGTGGCATGGTTAGTCGCTGTATCTCGACCAACTTTTATAGCCTTGTTTAATTACTATCATCACCTCATATATTGGTGGTCAGTGAGATCAGCTTTGGACTACGTTTGATTATTTTCCATTTTCAATAACCAAAAAATTATCTTTTATTTTGAGGGTATGGTTTTCGATAAATACAATGCTAATGAATGGGCAGATACAGTCATATCTCTCTCTCCTCTCTCTCTCTCTCTCTCTCTCACACACACACACACACACCTCCACTGAACATAAACAACAACTTCATTTACGGTCACGATGTTAATAAGGTTAATTTTTACTTGTTCTTTATATGGCTACTATTATTTTCATCATTATTATAATTTTTCAGACGAAAAATTTTTTTCCCCTAAACCCTTGAAGTTTCTTTTTAAATTAGGAACCCTTTTCTTGTCCTATCGAGTGTAAACCATAATTATCAAATCATTTCCTCTCTAAAATTTGAATTGAAAAGTTTGTCTTCCAATTTGAGTTTATCTGTCAAAAGTTTTTCCGACAAAAAGTTTGTCTTTTCAGCAATAAGTGAAATATATGGAAATATTTGATGAAAAAAAAATCATCAAACTCAATTCGTTCTACGATTAAATTTAAGTGACTAATTAAGAATTTTTTTTTCTTAGTTCTAATAACCAAAATTATTCATACTGTGTGGAACGAGAGAAGGTATAATATGATTATGTTCAAGAAATTAATCTCTCTCTCTCTCTCTCTCTCTCTCTCTCTCTCTCTCTCTCTCTCTCTCTCTCTCTCTCTCTCTCTCTCTGTAGTGACTTAAAGAGATTTGAAATACGTACGAAAAATACAATCCAAATTGGTGTGCAAAATTTTTAAAAATACTGAAGTTTTTTGAGATTCAATCCTTTTTTCCAAAAAAGATAAAAAAATTATATCTCGAAGCTTTGACTCTTTAAATAAAATAATATGCATTTTCTGTCAGTTGGAAGAACGTAGGACAGTAGGTCTATATAAACTGAAGTCAGGCTGCACTTATTTAATAATAATGAAGTCAGGCTGCACTTATTTAATAATAATGAACAGGCTGCACTTATTAAATAATGATGTCAAGTTGCACTTATTAAATAATGAAGTCAGGTTGCATTTATTAAATAATAATAATAATGATGAAGTGAGGCTGCACTTATTAAATAATGAAGTCAGACCGCACTAATTAAATAATAATGAAGTCAGGCTGCACTTATTAAATAATAATGAAGTCAGGCTGCACTTATTAAATAATGAAGTCAGACCGCACTTATTAAATAATAAAGAAGTCAGGCTGCACTTATTAAATAATGAAGTCAGGCTGCACTTATTAAATAATAATGAAGTGAGGCTGTACTTATTAAATAAAATAGGCTGCAAAAAAAAGCTTTTCACTTGTAATAAAGAAAAATATTAGGCGGCATCAAATATGCTTAAAAAGGTGTAAAATTTATTATGAATAATGGATACTATTTAAATGGCGTTATAAGCCATCAGCGTCACAGAGCTCTTGGAGGAGCTCTTGGAGGAGCTCTTGGAAGAGCTAGCGTTCATAACTCAGTGAGTAACACCATTTCCTTATAATCGAATGAAAACACTGAGGTCGGGGGTTTGAATCCCGATGACGCTCATAATAAAAATAATAATAATAGAGGAATTAGTATAACTGGTCGCATTCGTCGGCCGAAGTGCTGTACCAGTTCCTAATCCTCCTTAATGATTATTATTAGAGCTCAGGACATGATATATATATAGAATAATAAATAAATAAGATAATAAATATATAAAATAATAAATAAATAAGATAATAAATATATAAAATAATATACACTCAGATCTCGCTAATTCGACACTCGGTATTTCGGATATCGCGATAATTCGGCTATTTTTCTGCGTGTCGAAATATCAGGCAAATTTCACCAAATCTTCCGAAATTTGCCTGATATTTCAACACGCAGGAAAATAGCCGAATTATCGCGATATCCGAAACACCGAGTGTCGAATTAGCGAGGTCCGAGTGTATAAAATAATAAATATATTATAATAAATAATAAATATATAAAATGATAAAAACATCGTACGAAAAAAAGCAAATGGCTAAAAAAATCATCGCATACTAGATGAAGGTATAACATTCCTGTGGGGACCATTAACACGTCTACTTTCACAAATTACAGTGGTTGGTGAAGTTACGTAAAACGTTTTTGTTTAGGAACCAGCAGCAGAGAGAGCTTCAGACCAGATTTTTTTCCACTGCAGCGAGAAGAGCACTGTTACAATATACTAAATACTCTCGGGGAAAATACAATATATGATGTAAGATATAAAGACTTTTGTTATACGAGGCCCTCCTAGGAAGAAGTGGCTAAGCGGCAAAAGTAAAAAAAGGCCAGAAAACGCAGTTAAACGTTGTACCAAATTTGAAAGTGACATAACTTTTGAACTTTTAAAAATATTTTGTTGAAATATCTTTAAAAGTTACACCCCTTTTAAAACTGGTACAACTTTAACTGAGTTTTCTGGCACTTTCTACTTTTGTCGCTTAGCCACTTCTTCCTTGGATGACGTCATATGGGCATAACAAACAAAACGGGAAAATATACGCATATCATAGACAAGCAAAATCAAGTTATGTAAAATGCAATAAATAAAATCATTAGAACAAAGAATACACAAAAGAGGACAGTATTAGTACCTCTGTACGCTTTATATTTCTAACTAGCAAAGATGAATAGGTATATAACAGTACAAAGTACCTCAGGTAAATATGTAAGGAAGAAAGAATCGAAGCGACGCACAACCTCTGAAAGCAACTAATAATAATAATAATTATTGGGTTTGTTTAACCTCCTTCGCAACATCTAAGGTCATATGACGGAGGGGACCTACAGCTTTACGTGGGATCCGAACCACGGGTCGCTACATAACCTGGACGCGGAGGACGGTCTCCCATCCATCTACTACCCAGATCCAATGTCGCTTAACTTCGCTGATCAACGGGAAGCGGTGTTACGACATTGGCTACGACGTAGCCCCTGAAAGCAACTGTCAGAAAAATCTACAAAGGGTGAAAAGAAAATAATATGGAATCTAAAGAATGAAATATTTCGTAAGCGAATGTCTTAAAATGAAAGAAATTCAGGATCAAAAGATTTACGAGCGATCAGACGCAAAACTCAAATAAAGATGATAAAATACGGTTAAAGTAAAAATTATTGTCTCGACAAAACTTTGAACTGTGATAATGGAGGTGTAAGAAATCCATATACGAGAGTTTCTTTATTCAAAAGTTGCCTAAATTAGGTTGACAAATATATCAGGAGGAGATTGTAAACACCAATCGACCAGGGAAGTAGTCCGGAGTGGGCGTTAGACAGAAGATAGGGAGTGCCTGGAACTCCAGTTTCTCCTGTCACTGTCCTCCTTAGCTGATCTTTTTCCGTGTCTTATCTACCCTGTGAGCAATCCAGCATGCTCTCAAACACACATTTTTCTCCCTATTCTTCACTACGTGTTCATGCATCTCACACGCTACATAATCTTTTCAAAACTTAGAAAAAAATGGCATCAACTTCAAGAGCCTCGGAGTCCCCTAGGGAGGGGACCATAAATGTCCCACTTTTGGCTCCCCCCTGCCGATACCGGGAACGTAGACCCAAGCAGCAGGGCTGGATCTGCTACCGCCCATTCGAGATGTTCTGGACCTCTGTCTGATTCACTTTTCTTAAACTTCTGCACCATTCATGGCCTTTTCTCAAATTTTCAATCTGTTGAATATCACCTCTCCTCCTCTAAACCTCATCTTTTCCTCAATGAAACTCAGGTGTCTGGGAAGACTGACAGCAACCCCTGTACGCAATGATCTAACGTGTTCTCGTATTTCCGAACTCGAATCTTTCGAATTCTATACCCTCTGGCTACGGCTTACATGCCAATCTCAAACTAAATACATCTGCGCTGTTTACCTTTTTCCTAATTCTACTGACTATCCAAAATTCTTTAACTACCTCACTTCCAAAGTGGAATACATTCTTTCCCGCTCTCCCTTTGCTGAAATCTCCATTTCAGGAAATTTCAATGCTTACCACCCGTGACCGGAAAATTCGCCGTAAACATTTTCGCCGTAGGAAAATTCGCCGTAAACATTTTCGCCGTAAACATTTTCGCCGTAAGACAAATTCGCCGTAAGGACATTTCGCCGTAAATAAAATAAAATTAAAATTAAAAAAAAAGTTTAACTGAACCCTTATAATAGCCGGTGCTGGTTAAGTGTGCGGTCTACCTAGCTTCGAGCAGTCTACCACAATTAAAATTCTTTATACTGTACGGCATTGACGATTGGTTAGGTTAAGTCGTGATAGTTTGGTTAAATAAATTTCTTAAATAAATTCCTTATCTTACTTTGAAACTCACTGTACGGCATTGACGATTGGTTAGGTTAAGTCGTGATAGTTTGGTTAAATAAATTTCTTAAATAAATTCCTTATCTTACTTTGAAACTCACTGTACGGCATTGACGATTGGTTAGGTTAAGTCGTGATAGTTTGGTTAAATAAATTTCTTAAATAAATTCCTTATCTTACTTTGAAACTCACTGTACGGCATTGACGATTGGTTAGGTTAAGTCGTGATAGTTTGGTTAAATAAATTTCTTAAATAAATTCCTTATCTTACTTTGAAACTCACTGTACGGCATTGACGATTGGTTAGGTTAAGTCGTGATAGTTTGGTTAAATAAATTTCTTAAATAAATTCCTTATCTTACTTTGAAACTCACTGTACGGCATTGACGATTGGTTAGGTTAAGTCGTGATAGTTTGGTTAAATAAATTTCTTAAATAATCATCCATTGATTATTTTTAAAAAATTTTACGGCGAAATGTCCTTACGGCGAATTTGTCTTACGGCGAAAATGTTTACGGCGAAAATGTTTACGGCGAATTTTCCTACGGCGAAAATGTTTGCGGCGAAATTTCCTAGAACCCTTACCACCACCTTTGGCTTTCCTCTCATTTCACTAACATCCCTGGTGAACTAACTTACAACTTTTCTATCCTAAATGACATAGAGCAGATGTCATTTAGGATAGAAAAGTTGTAAGCTAGTTCACCAGGGATGTCAGTGAAATGAGAGGAAAGCCAAAGGTGGTGGTGAGCATTGAAATCTCCTGAAATGGAGATTTCAGCAAAGGGAGAGCGAGAAAGAATGTATTCCACTTTGGAAGTGAGGTGTTAAAGAATTATGGATAGTCAGTAGAATTAGGAAAAAGGTAAACAGCGCAGATGTATTTAGTTTGAGATTGGCATGTAAGCCGTAGCCAGAGGGTATAGAATTCGGAAGATTCGAGTTCGGGAATACGAGAACAAGTTAGGTCATTGCACCCTACTCGTATCCCCGATCGTCTTGGAGATAGGCCCAACATCCTCGATTTATTTCTACCGCTCATCTTTCTTCTTACTTTGCGAAACTTTCCTCTCAGTTGGGCTTCTCCGATCACAATATTATATCTGTTTCCTGTCCTATCGCTCCAATTCGGCCTGTGGATCCTCCCAAGAGGAGGCGCTTTTGGCATTTCGACGCCGCTGATTGGGAGGCCCTTAGGCAGTACTTTTGTGATTTCCCATGGAATGATTACTGCTTCCGTGGTCGGAGCCCTTCTGGGTGTGCTGAACGCATCACAGAGGTGATGTGAATGGAGGTGTACATTCCATATTCTATTCCTACTACTAATGCAAAAAAATCCTTGGTTTAACTTTACTTGTTCTAATGCTATCCGCAACAGAGGGGAGGCTTTCAGAAGGTACCAACTCCTGATTCTCAGTCAGCTTATATTTTTGTCCGAAATCGTGCAAAATCTCTTCTTCGACTCACCAAAAATTCCTTCATCCGACAAAAATGTGAAAATCTATCCTATTCTAATTCATCTCGCTCTTTCTGGCATCTAGCTAAGAACCTCTTCATCAATTTTACTTCCTCTTCTTTCACTTCTCTTTAACATTCTGACGGCACAGTTGCCGTCTCTTCTTCTGACAAAGCTGAACTCTTCGCTCAAACTTTCGCTTACAATTCAACCCTGGACGATTCCGGTGCTGTTCCTCCATCTCCTCCCCCTCTGACTTTATTATGTCTGAAATTAGAATCTCTTCTAAAGATGTTTTTTCTGCCCTATCTGGGGTCAACTCTAGGAAGGAGTATGGTCCTGATGGTGTTCCTCCTGTTGTTCTAAAGAACTGTGCGTCTGTGCTGACACCCTGCCTAGGCAAACTCTTCCGTGTTTGTCTCTCATCTGGCACTTTTCCTTCCCGCTGGGAGTTCGATTTCATTCAGCCTCTCCCAAAGAAGGGTGGCCGCTCTCAACCCTCCAACCATCATCCAATTGCTTTGATTTCTTGCCTTTCCAAAGTTTTTGAATCTATTCTTAATAGGAAGATTCTTAAACATCTTTCTTCTCACAATCTTCTTTCAGATCATCAGTATGGATTCCACAAGGGATCTTCTTGCATATCTCTCTGACTCTTGGTCATCCTCCTTTCGGGATTTCGGTGAAACTTTTGCTATTGTGCTAGACATATCAAAAGTTTTTGATAGAGTCTGGCACAAATCTTTAATTTCCAAACTGCCCTCCTTGGGTTTCTATCCTTCTATCTGTACCTTCATCTCTAATTTCCTTTCTGGCCGATCTACATTATAGCTGCAGTTGTAGATGACCACCGTTGTTCTCCTAAAGCTATTAACAGTGGTGCTCCTCAGGGTTCTGTCCTGTCATCCACTTTCTTCCTTTTATTTATTAATGACCTTTTAATTCGCACTTCTTGTCCTATTCATTCCTATGCCGATGATTCCACTCTTCACTTCTCCACCCGCTTCCCAAAGCGTCCCTCTCAACAGTCACTCCATGATTCGCGTAGTACGGCTATGGAGCACCTGACCTCTGCTATCTCTGATTGGGGCAGAGAAAACTTTGTGGCTTTCAATGCCTCAAAATCTCAGTTCCTCCATCTATCTACTCGTCACACTCTTCCACACGACTATCCCCTTACCTTCAACAACACACAACTCAATCCTTCCTCTTCCTTTAACATTCTTGGTGTTTCCTTTTCTCGTAATCTTTCCTGGAAAGATCACATATACTCTCTTTCTAAAACAGCTTCTAAGAGGTTAGGTGTGCTGTACCGCCTCCGCGGTTTCTTCACCCCGAGTCAGTTGTTATATCTGTACAGGGTTCTTGCAAAGACGTCAACCTTGAAGTATGAAAATCCGTGAGATTTTGCCTGATTTTGTCTGTGACTGATTTTGATAACTGGAAACATATCCCACATAAGGGAGTTTGAGACTTAAAATCCGTGAGTCTCACGGAAAACCCGTGAGAGTTGACATGTCTGGTCTTGTTTGCCCCTTTATGGAGTATTTTCAGTCTTTCCTCTACTTAACCGATCAAATCTGGAACAATTTTCCTCAATCCATCTTTCCTCCTGTCTATGATCTCCCATCTTTCAAACGCAGAGTGTCTAGGCATCTCGAAAACCCCGGACCTTGATTTTGGTTCTCTTCTCCTTCTATGGGAGGAGCGCTTTTGAGGGCATTTGCCCTTAGCCCCTCCTTCCTGCATTACAAAAAATAAATGTAGTTAAAATAAACCTACAAAATGAGTTGCCAAGATGAGCCACCTCCCCAACCCCCACCCCACCCAAAAAGAGTTTTGAAAATTGCAAAAGTACTTGTTGCAAAATAACAAAATCATTCGTACCTAATCTAAGAACAAATGTCACTCGAATTCAAACGAGGGTACAAACACGAAAGTAAGACGTTGTGTGGCATTCGAAAGATGTCCAAGAACAACTTCGGCCACAACCACATCAGGAGAAAAGTTTTGCCATCAAAGGAGCAAAATTGTTCAATCAGGTAATCAATCAGATAACAAAACACCAAAATAATATAAATGGTGGGGAGGTGAATCCTATCAAGAGGAAATAAATACCTCCCTTAAAACTGCTTCGCATAAGCCGGATGAGCTCGTGAAAAAAAGATGAGCAAAGTTGAAAGTTGTTGACAACAACTCGCACCTCCATCAAGACAAACCTTAAAGACGGGCTGCAATTTTGTTACATCTGTTACAAACTCGATCTTAACGAGAAACTTTTGAAATATATATAATATATATATATATAATATATATATATATATATATATATAATATATTCAATGTAGTACAAAGTAGGTCAAACTACAAATTCCGCCAATTTCCATATTTCTTGGGTCGACCTGAAACACCCTGTATAATGGACTCCTTTGATTAACGATTTTATGTTTCAACGTCTCTCTCTCTCTCTCGTACTTTTCTTTATTAACAATTTACGCAGAGCGTCCACTTTACTGATTATATTCTGGCTAACGAAGAGAGAGAGAGAGAGAGAGAGAGACCTTTACGCTACGCAATGGAAGTTAAATAACTTACAAATCAATTAAAAAGTTTTTTTTTAATATTAAAATATTAATTTTTTTTACCATATCCTTACCATAACCGAATGATACAATTTGTCTCGCCCTTGGCCCCTCCTTCCTGGACAAATTTTTTTTTTATACAATGTACATACAATATGTATTAATAAATCATAACCATGAGTTAGTTCGTAGTAATTACGCTTCACGTATTTATGAGGTCAAATAAACGCAACCTAAAAATAGCTTTCAATCAATAAATCGTACGTAGCATGCAAAAAAAATTTAAAAATAATAGACCATAGCATGACAACAATAAGTTCAATCAGTTATTCTTTGCTAATCATGATACTTCAAAGATACGTATATTTCTTCAAAGATACGTATATTTCACTCAACGAAAACACAGCCATTACGATTCATATCGATAATATGAATCATGAACCACCCCCCCCACCCCCACCTCCCCCATCAATTACTATCCATGATGATTTGTGTTTTGCGTTATACGCCAGCCTTGAAAGCGCTCATGAAAGGAATACTTGCTGTAGATACACTTATTTCACAGTCTAATTTTAACGCCGAGTATCGACCGTTTTGTAATTTCAAAGGACGCAAACCCATCATTTTACCTTTATTAAGTAAAACCAATTTTTCATTCTCAACAATTGACTTCCTCAATTTTATTCAACTTTATATAGACACACACACACATACATATATATATATATATATATATTATAATATTTAGGAGAAATCCAATGACAACGAGGAATGTAAATGCCATGAAAAGTCTTCTTTAATGCGCAACGTTTCGAGCAATACGCTCATCATCAGGCTAGATAATAACAATATGAAATTAGAATCAATAAATAAATGTGAACAAGACAAAATAATTCCCATAAAACCTATTCAGTAAAAGCAAATTTAAAAAGACTAAAAGAAGAGGGTTAAATTCAAAGTTATAAAAATTTACATATAAAATTAACCAGAAATTTAAAAAGCTATTTTTAAATTACATATAGTAAATTTGAAATTAGTACACTGGAATAATTAACACTAATACAATGGAATAATTAACACTACGAACCTTTCAATGCTGGTTCCGAGGCACGAGTAATTTAAAACAAAACAAAACAGGAAACAAGCTATGGGTTGGGCGGTTGGAGTTATAAGTTAGGGGAGGGGGGATTATAAAAAATTGGGGAGGGGGGGGAGGGGAGTCGGGGAGGGGGGTTTATAAAAAATTTAGAGGGACAGCTGAGGAATCCACGTTTAGAGAAGGGGTCAATGTTTTAATATAAAGAGATTCCAAAATTCTAAGTGAGTTAGGACAAGAATTACAACCGAGAATTTTAAAATGATCTAAAGTGACATCAGTTTTACATTTTATACTGTGTTCCCGAATACTGGAGGCTTCTTTTTATTTAAAATTTTACCTGTTCGGCAACTTATTCCCATATGCGAATAAAATCTAGTCCTGAGGGAGCGCACGGTGCTGCCAATGTAAGTACCAAGGAGACACCTTGGGCAGGTAAATAAATATACAACACCGCTACGCAACGAATCAGGAGTTCGATCCTTCGCTGAGAAAAAGCTACCTAAAGACATTTTGTTAATAAATATAATGCGAAAATCAGTATGATAAAAAAATTTTCTTAACAACTTTGTAAATTTAAGTTTAAATTCTTTATTCATGGGACCCATTTCAGGTACCAGGAAATATTTTATATCTTTAGGCACTGAAATACAGGAAAGTTGAGGGCTATAAACATTATTTAAGAAAGATCTTATTAGTTTATCTACATATTGAACAGGAAAACTATTATTGGTAAAATATGATCTTAAATTATTAAATTCATCGTTTAGTAAGGTAAAACTAGAGGTCAAATTATATCCTCTGAACAAGAGAGTTTTAATACACGACATCTTATAGTTAAAATCAGTAAAACTAAAGAAATTCATGCCCAAACCAGTAAAAGTGGGTTTCCTGTAAACTGATGTAGTAATAGAATCACCTTTTTTCGAAATTAAAAGATCTAAAAAGGGAAGGGAGCCATTTTTCTCAGTTTCCATTGTATAAGTTATATTGGGGTGCAGAGAATTTAAGAAGTTAAAAAATTGTTGCGCTTGTACAGCATTATCAAAAACAGCTATCGAGTCATCAACGAAGCGTCGATAGAAAATTGGTTTACAATGGGTGGGAGATTGTCTAAAAATTACACTTTCTAAATGAGTCATAAAAAAATCAGCTGATAGAGGTCCGACGGGTGATCCCATCCCAACACCATCAATTTGTTGGTAAATCTTATTATTGAAAGTAAAATAACATTGCTTAAAAACCAATTCTAAAAGTTCCTTAAAATAAACATGAAAAACCATGAAAACTATCATCAGAGCTAAAAACCCTATCTAAAATAATGGCAATAGTTTCTGATACAGGTACATTCGTGAAAAGCGACTTTACATCAAAACTGACAAAAAACTTTTTTGAATCGAAATTCTTACTAAGAAGATCTTTTTGAAATTCATAAGAGTTATTTATAGTATAAGCATTTTTCGCAAAAGGTGACAGGAGACGAACAACAAATTTTGACAATTGAAAGGTAGGTAAGTTATACGAAGCTAAAATAGGACGGAGAGGTGTTCCAACTTTATGGATTTTAGGCAAACAGTATAATTGAGCAAGATCAGAACCAGATACGAACAACTGAGAGTAAGTATCATTTTTTATTATCTTTAAAGACTTTAATCGTGACAAAAATCTATTAACTTGGTCTTCCAACCTTAAAATGACTTTATTGACGGGTTCAAGAATTTGATTGAATTTGCTAACATCACTTAGGATTTCATTAGTTTTATTTATGTAATCAGATTTATTCAAAATAACAACTCCGTTGCCCTTGTCCGGTCTAGTCACAACAATCTCCTGGTTCTTTGCCAAATTCTTAATAACCTGCAAGTCACTCTTCTTAAATATGAAAGATTTAAATTTAAGGTTTCTAAGTTTGTGAAAAAATTCATGAGTTAAATTAGCAAACTGACATTTAAAATTATTGAAATCACCGACATGGGGAACATTTTTCAAGCCATTAAAAATTTTTTCAAAGTAAAGAAAAAACGAAGGCTTATATATTTGAAATAACGGAAGCTTAAATTGCAAGCCAAGTGAGAGTAAAAACCTTTCCCGAGGGGATAGGGTGTAACTAGAAAAATTCGAAATTACTTTATGTGTCGTACCTGCAGGGTTTTCCCGAAATTCGTTTACTTCAAACTTTATCGTGACAATCTATATGACTGAATTTTATCAATCTTCCCTGGAATATTTATTAAATAATGAAATTAATTATAAAATCAAAATTTCAGACTCGCATAATAAGTCGCTTGAGCATCATATAATTACCCTTAAAAATACCCTTTCGTTGTTGGATTATTTATTAATAATTTCTCTTGTACAACGTGAACTTGAAAAGTTTCATTCTACCATTTCTGAAACTCATGAACGTAAGTTAAAGGCCCTGGGCCTGAATTCACCTAATTTTTTCAATTCTGATAAAGTAATTTCGAATTTTTCTAGTTACACCCTATCCCCTCGGGAAAGGTTTTTACTCTCACTTGGCTTGCAATTTAAGCTTCCGTTATTTCAAATATATAAGCCTTCGTTTTTTCTTTACTTTGAAAAAATTTTTAATGGCTTGAAAAATGTTCCCCTTGTCGGTGATTTCAATAATTTTAAATGTCAGTTTGCTAATTTAACTCATGAATTTTTTCACAAACTTAGAAACCTTAAATTTAAATCTTTCATATTTAAGAAGAGTGACTTGCAGGTTATTAAGAATTTGGCAAAGAACCAGGAGATTGTTGTGACTAGACCGGACAAGGGCAACGGAGTTGTTATTTTGAATAAATCTGATTACATAAATAAAACTAATGAAATCCTAAGTGATGTTAGCAAATTCAAACAAATTCTTGAACCCGTCAATAAAGTCATTTTAAGGTTGGAAGACCAAGTTAATAGATTTTTGTCACGATTAAAGTCTTTAAAGATAATAAAAAATGATACTTACTCTCAGTTGTTCGTATCTGGTTCTGATCTTGCTCAATTATACTGTTTGCCTAAAATCCATAAAGTTGGAACACCTCTCCGTCCTATTTTAGCTTCGTATAACTTACCTACCTTTCAATTGTCAAAATTTGTTGTTCGTCTCCTGTCACCTTTTGCGAAAAATGCTTATACTATAAATAACTCTTATGAATTTCAAAAAGATCTTCTTAGTAAGAATTTCGATTCAAAAAAGTTTTTTGTCAGTTTTGATGTAAAGTCGCTTTTCACGAATGTACCTGTATCAGAAACTATTGCCATTATTTTAGATAGGGATATTAGCTCTGATGATAGTTTTCATGGTTTTTCATGGTCTTATTTTAAGGAACTTTTAGAATTGGTTTTTAAGCAATGTTATTTTACTTTCAATAATAAGATTTACCAACAAATTGATGGTGTTGGGATGGGATCACCCGTCGGACCTCTATCAGCTGATTTTTTTATGACTCATTTAGAAAGTGTAATTTTTAGACAATCTCCCACCCATTGTAAACCAATTTTCTATCGACGCTTCGTTGATGACTCGATAGCTGTTTTTGATAATGCTGTACAAGCGCAACAATTTTTTAACTTCTTAAATTCTCTGCACCCCAATATAACTTATACAATGGAAACTGAGAAAAATGGCTCCCTTCCCTTTTTAGATCTTTTAATTTCGAAAAAAGGTGATTCTATTACTACATCAGTTTACAGGAAACCCACTTTTACTGGTTTGGGCATGAATTTCTTTAGTTTTACTGATTTTAACTATAAGATGTCGTGTATTAAAACTCTCTTGTTCAGAGGATATAATTTGACCTCTAGTTTTACCTTACTAAACGATGAATTTAATAATTTAAGATCATATTTTACCAATAATAGTTTTCCTGTTCAATATGTAGATAAACTAATAAGATCTTTCTTAAATAATGTTTATAGCCCTCAACTTTCCTGTATTTCAGTGCCTAAAGATATAAAATATTTCCTGGTACCTGAAATGGGTCCCATGAATAAAGAATTTAAACTTAAATTTACAAAGTTGTTAAGAAAATTTTTTTATCATACTGATTTTCGCATTATATTTATTAACAAAATGTCTTTAGGTAGCTTTTTCTCAGCGAAGGATCGAACTCCTGATTCGTTGCGTAGCGGTGTTGTATATTTATTTACCTGCCCAAGGTGTCTCCTTGGTACTTACATTGGCAGCACCGTGCGCTCCCTCAGGACTAGATTTTATTCGCATATGGGAATAAGTTGCCGAACAGGTAAAATTTTAAATAAAAAGGAAGCCTCCAGTATTCGGGAACACAGTATAAAATGTAAAACTGATGTCACTTTAGATCATTTTAAAATTCTCGGTTGTAATTCTTGTCCTAACTCACTTAGAATTTTGGAATCTCTTTATATTAAAACATTGACCCCTTCTCTAAACGTGGATTCCTCAGCTGTCCCTCTAAATTTTTTATAAACCCCCTCCCCGACTCCCCTCCCCCCCTCCCCAATTTTTTATAATCCCCCCTCCCCTAACTTATAACTCCAACCGCCCAACCCATAGCTTGTTTCCTGTTTTGTTTTGTTTTAAATTACTCGTGCCTCGGAACCAGCATTGAAAGGTTCGTAGTGTTAATTATTCCATTGTATTAGTGTTAATTATTCCAGTGTACTAATTTCAAATTTACTATATGTAATTTAAAAATAGCTTTTAAATTTCTGGTTAATTTTATATGTAAATTTTTATAACTTTGAATTTAACCCTCTTCTTTTAGTCTTTTTAAAATTTGCTTTTACTGAATAGGTTTTATGGAAATTATTTTGTCTTGTTCACATTTATTTATTGATTCTAATTTCATATTGTTATTATCTAGCCTGATGATGAGCGTATTGCTCGAAACGTTGCGCATTAAAGAAGACTTTTCATGGCATTTACATTCCTCCTTGTCATTGGATTTCTCCTAAATATTAAATTGAAGCTTTGTAGAAGCAAACCGCATGACTATATATATATATATATTATATATATATATATATATATATATATATACATATATATATGGTGTGTGTGTGTGTGTGTGTATCTTTTCTAAAGTACAGTAACTATCACGTATGGTGTTAGACATTTCAAAAATAAGGAATGTTTTTGCTTTAATTTATGGAAAAAACTCACTGAAAATATTTTTTACATTTGTATAATATAATCCGCAAAGTCCTCTCTCTCTTATACAGGGTGTTCCACAAGTCCTGTCTCATAGGAAAAGTATTTTAAATTAAATTTACAAAAATTAATACATTAGAACTAAAACAAATGTTCGAATTGATGTCTTGTTTTGGGACCTTTTTTATTTTTGTTGCAGGTAGAATAACACGCAATGGCTAATGTGCAAGTGAGTTACACTTATGAAGAAAAGGCCTCCGGAAACCTTATGAGAAAAAAAAAGGTCCCAAAACAAAACATCAATTTGAACATTTGTTTTAGTTCGTCTCACCTGAAGATCAGGGCCCCCAGCCTCAATTACCAAATGATATCTTTATTAAAACTAACGAAAATATCACGACTTAACCTAACCAATCGTCAAGGGCGTACAGTTGACCTAACCGGGCATTCAATTTAATTTATTATTATATTTGGTACTATAAAGCAAAAAACAAGAATACATGGGGGCCCTGATCTTCATGTGATCCTTTAGTTCTAACGTACGGGGCTCCAATAAACCTTAGCCCCCCCCCCGCCCATGGCCTAAACCATTAGAGGTACAGTAAAACTAAACATACCTTACAAAAGAGAATTTAATCCTGCATTTAATGAGAAACAATTAAAACTTGGTGTTCCCGCCATTGGCTTCCAAGACAGCCTGAATTCGCTATGGGTAGCTTGCCAAAAGTGACGTGAATAGATCTTCATCGTTACGCAAATTTGCTAAAACAGTTTCAATGTGTTGCGTCATTGTATCCTTCGAAAATCGATTTGCTGCAGGTTCTTGAAACAAGACATTCAACCTTGTTCTTTATAACTGATCCAATGTGTTCACAGACGTTCAGGTCAGGAGAATTTCCTGGCCATTCTTCATTTCCAAAGAAATCGATCTCATAGTTCCGCAACAACTGTTGAGTGGCTAATGCCTTAAAGCAGGGGGCCTTATCGTGTAGAAGTGTGACCTGATCGACATCCATAACATTGTTTGGGTTTCTTAGAAAAGGAATGACATGCTGGGATAGAATAATATCGCGAAAATACTGTCCATCCCAACTCTGACCATTTGGCTTCAGCACCCACATGAGCTTCTTTGCAGTGAACAAAACAAACACACCAACACAGTCTGGACTTTTTAATAATTCGCGATAATGTTCATTGTCATCGATTTCATCTGGTGTTGTGGCCCACACTCGATCATTTTGGTAGTTAGGCCGACGTGTTACGTAAACAAAAAATTCATCGGAGACAGCTAAATGCATGAAATCATCCACATCCCAATCTTCAAGATAATGGGCAAACCACATTCTGTCATCGATGTTAAGTTGAGTTTTTCTTGGCTTTGGAAGTTCATGCCAAGGCTTTAAACCTTGCCTATGACGGTACAGTCGAATAATCTCACCACTAACGATCTTTCCTCGCAACACTTCGATCTCTCTAGAAAGTTTAGCACCGCTGTTTTTCCGCTTACGCGTACCGCTTTCAATGATGTCCTTTGTTTCCTGAGAGAGTGGCAAATTTGGGCGCCCAGATTTGGTTGTATCCATTTCACATTCATCTAAAGTTTTATTCCAATTTCTTTTGACGAAGTCCTCACTTCTTCGCAACTTTTTGGCAACCCATGAACGTGTTATAAAGGTGGCTCCAGCATCACGAGCTTCCCGAAATGTTATTGCTCGTATGCGATCTATCACACGTTGCCTCTCCGAATCACCAATTAATTGAGAAGTCATTATATTATCACTTTATCAGCTAGAGTAATTTTAATACATGCAATAAATAAAGAATTTTATATATTTTTATAATCACTAAAAACTATTTCGATATAAGTAAACATGTAAGCTGCAAATGGGGGAGGCTAAGGGTTTTTGGAACCCCTTATTACTTTGGTAAATTTAATTTAAAATAAATTTTCCTATGAAACCAAACTTATGGGACACCCTGTATAAACATACTCGAAATACGTGACAAAAATGTATGTAGTATTTACAGACCAATAAAAATGTCTTCGATGAAAGTGTGTGTGTGTGTGTGTGTGTACATACCCTGAAAATTCATTTCCAGAAAGAAAATCGAAAGTTTTAACAGAAAAGTTCGACTTATTGATGAAGTTTGACGGTGAAAGAGAGTCAATATAACGTAATAAAATATAAGGTTTCGTAGTCGCCATTTGAAAGAAAGTTATTTGTTGGATTTTGCCCTTATGAGATTAGTCCTTATTTTAAAAGCTTTACTATGAAAAATGGGTTGATTTACGCTTCTCTCTCTCTCTCTCTCTCTCTCTCTCTCTCTCTCTCTCTGTATATATATATATAGATATACATGTGTTATGCGGACCTCTTTCCACACTATGATTGAAGATACAATAGCACTTTTGGACAAGGATGAACATGGGTATGGTTCTCGATGTTAAGCTCAGCCTTAGCCGTAGGGCATCCGAGTTGTGGAAGCGATTTACGATGCATTTTTTTTGCGGGCGTTCGCCCTTGACCCCTCCTTCCTGCATAAAAAAATCATGTGCATATAAGACGTACCCGAAATACTAAAATCAGTAAATTAAACTTTAAAGTTTACCTCAAAAGTCCTAACCTAAAACAACTTTTTTTACACATTTATCTCAGGTCTGAGCGTCTGAATATATAGAAAGATGACAAAAGTAAATAGACACCTTCAGTTTTGTTCCATAGTTTTTCATTTGATAATAAAACTCAATAAATAATAATAGATTTATTGAATCAATATATTTAGAACCGTGTTCCTTTCCCCTTTGAAGCATTATGTAAAGCTGACACGCGTTCTGGCATTCCATCCATGAGCTTTGCCATTTGTGCTAGAGGACAATTATTGTGGTGTCTATTTACTTTTGTCAACCCTGCTGATGGCTCAATGCTGATGGCTCTCACAAACAAGTTTATGCTGATACGGGAGATAACAGAAAATACTAGGAAAAATAACTGCCTAGATCTGGTATTCACAAATAACACGAACTTGATTGCTGATATAAAGATAACTCCAACTATTATCTCAGACCACAACTTAATCGAGTTATCAACAAATATGGCGATAATTTTAAAAGACAATACACATACAGAAGGAAGAAGCAAATTTGGGGCTTTTAACTTAAACTCCAAGACCATAAATTGGGAAGAAATCAGATCACACATGGCCCAAATAGAGTGGAGAACAGTTTTAGAGAATAAAACTGAGGAAATGCTAACAACCTTGGAAGAAAAGACGCTCAGAATTTTGGAAAAATATGCTCCGAAAGCACAGCCAAAATGAAAGAGGAACTGGCTAGAGAGGTAAAAGAGAAGAATATTTAGCAAAAGAAAGAGAGTAGCGACGAAGTTAGCTAACTGCGGAGACAACAATGCCAGAAAAGTAATACAAGAAAAACTGGAGAGAATCGACTGGGAAATACAAACTCTGATAAAGGGCCATACAGAGAGGGAAGAGGAAAAGGCGGTAGAAGCAATAAAGGAAAATCCAAAATATTTCTACAGCGATGCGAAAAGGAAAACAAAAACGCGCGCTACTATCGGGCCCTTAAGGAAAGGAAATAATGAACTAACAGAGATCTAAAAGAAATATCTGAAACATTGAGAGCCCAGTATGAATCGGTCTTCAGTACCCCAAAAAGTGACAAAGCGATACCTGACATAGATGCGTGCTTCAAAGAGAAATTGCAAGGAGAATGTATAACAGACTTTGATTTTACCACAGAAGATGTAACGAGAGCTATAGGACAAATGAAATCACATTCAGCTGCAGGTCCGGACAAATGGAACGCACTATTAACCCTTTACTGCCCAAAAGGACAAATTTCTAACCTTTCAAATACACAAATTCATAACTTAACCCTACAAAATATTTGGCCTGTAAAGGGTTAATTAAAAACTGTAAAAATTAAATAGCTACACCTTTATAGTGGATATGGAGAAGATGCCTAGACAGTGGGAAAATACCGAGCATCTTGAAAAGAGCAAGCATTGTCCCTATATATAAAGGCGAGGATAGATCTCAAGCAAAGAACTATAGACCAGTGTCCCCGACATCCCACCAAACCAAAATACTTGAAAGAATAGTCAGAGAGAAAATCTATGACTTCTTGGAGACATTGGAAAGATTCAACGAAAATCAGCACGGATTCCGATCAGGAAGATCATGCCTATCACAACTTATAGAGCATTATAACAATATCCTAGAGGCACTTGAAGGCAATGAAAACTATGATGCCATATACACGGATTTTGCTAAAGCTTTTGAAAAATGCGATCATGGTATAATAGCACATAAAATGAAACATATGGGAATAACAGGCAAAGTGGGAAAATGAATCTACAACTTCAGAAAACGACTACAGGTGGTCAAAATTCAAGGGGTATCACCATAAGAATCAGACGTACGCAGCTCAGTACCACAAGTTACAGTACTGGCCCCACTCCTGTTCATTATCATGCTAACAGACATAGAGAGTGGAGTAAACAGCAACAGTATAGTAACATCATTCACGGACGATATAAAGATCAGCAGAAAAATCAGCGATGCAAATGAAGTGGAGGCCTTGCAGAGGGACACGAACAAACTATGCAAATGGTCAGAAGACAACAATATCACATTTAACGCCGAGAAATTTCAGCTCTTGAGATATGGTAGAAATGAGGAACTTAAACAGACTGCATATTATGCTCCAGATAGACAAGAAATTTAGAGAAACACGAAAACGGTCGACTTGGGGGTAATAATGACCGATGATGCCAAATTCGAGACACAAAATCAGACAGCAATAAAAAGAGTCGCGGGACAGGTACTAAGAACGTTCAAAAGGAGGGACAAGACAGTAATGATCTCCCTGCTGAGAACACTGATCATACCAAAACTTGAATACTGTTCAGTTTTGACGCTCCTATATACAAAGGAAGAAATTAATAAACTAGAAGAAACGCAGAGACATTTCACAGCCAAGATTGAGGGATGCAGAGAACTCAACTACTGGGAAAGACTACGTAAAATAAATCTGTACTCCCTGGAAAGAAGAAGAGAGAGGTATACTATAATCTACGTATGGAAAATGATCGAAAAACTGGTACCAAACCTTAAACTAAACCCAATTACCATCCAAACAACGCTGGAAAATAGGAAGGGCAGAATGTGTAGTGCTCCCAAATTAAAGGCCCGACAAGGGACTTCCTCAACTCTGAAGGAAAATAGCTTGGTCGTCAGGGGGCCAAGAATTTTCAACCAACTTTCAAAGGAACTCAGAAACGTTACATTGGTTAAAGTTGAAGTCTTCAAGAGAGACTAGATGCCTGGCTCAGGACGATACCAGATGAGCCGGGTGTACCTGGCTATGTATGGTGGAGAGCGCAAGAGAGCAACTCGCTCCTCCACCAAGCGAGGATTAGAGGCGGGGCCATCAGCTTGACCTTTGTGTGAAGAAAGACCGACGCACGGAACTCATAACAAGGTTAACAAGGTAACCCTCTGTGTGTATATATATATATATATATATATATTGTATATACATTCACATTCCATGAGCCTTAATCCATTTACAATGTTGAAAGGTGAAAGAATTTTTAAATTGTTGTCATTAGTAGTATGGTCTGCTGCTAACGAATGATACATGATCTTGCATCTTGGACTAGGGAGGGTTTGTCAATGGTTCGTTGGTTCTTATTCAGCATCCCTTTTGCTCCCGCATTTTTGCCAGGAAATGACGCTTGGTTATCCTCACGTATCGGAAATTGCATTCCCCCACACTCGCGTTTAAATACAATACGGAAGAAAAGGTCACACGCGATTCTGTCTTTAAAATGGAAAAAAACTTCAGTTGATCTCTTGCTTTTGAAAGTACAAAACGTAATTCAAGATTTGATAAAAAACGTTCACTACTAATTCGTCATTTTCTTTTAAATTTTAGAACGATGATTACCGAAATATGGTACACTAATGTGTGTGTGTGTGTGTGTGTGTGTGTGTGTGTGTGTGTGTGTGTGTGTGTGTATTTCTTAGAGACAAGCATTACATTTGATCTGGTTTGGTGAATGTTATTAATAATAACTTAACTGATACATTTTGTGCACGAAAAATTTGGGTAGTCTTTGTTAGTAAACTTTTTTGAGAATCTTTAATTCTGTCGTAAACTTAAAGTATGATAGTTGGACGAAATTTGATGTGTTCTATGGACAAAGGGTTTTTATAACATTAATCTTACATTTTATCAGAACATTTTGGTCACAATGATCAATGGTATGTCTGGAGAGAGTCTGGTAAAGTATTTGTAGAAAAACATACCATACCCACGGTCAAACATGGTGGCGGCAGTATTTTCTCGTAGGTCTGTCACACTCCTTCTGGGCCTGATAAATTGGAAGAATTCAATGGACACATGTATTCCACCAAATATCAAGAAGTCTTTGCAGAAAATGTCATGCCTCCAGTTCGTCAGCTCTCCATGGATCCTATTTTTATTATGCAGCAGGACAATGATCCGAAACACACGAGGAAATCTACCAAGACATGGCTGAAGAAGAAGAAGAAATGAAACAGTTTAGAGTGACAAAGCCAGTCACGAAGTTTCAATTTGATTGAGCATTTGTGGTTCGATATCAAGAGAGGTGTCCATGCACGGAGACCAACTACTGTACTCTCAGTCAGCTCCGCGAATGTTGTCAAGAAGAATGGGCTAAAGTCTTTCCTGGGAAATGCAGGAAGCTTGTAGAGAAATGACCAAATCGTTTGACTAAAGTTATTCAAACTAAAGGTTGTCATACATCACATTAATCATTTGCTCATGATTAATTTTGCATCTTTTCTATAATTTGGCTTAGCATTTTGGCTTAATTTATCTTTTTTATGGTTAACCTTGGTTAACCGTGGTTTAGCTTCCGCCCGAATTGTTCATTTTGACGAAGGTTAAACTTGTCACACCACCTTAGACCTACATTTTAACGTGGAATCCGAACCACGCCCCAACAGCAGCCCAGCGTCTTAACCACTAGGCTATCTGGGGTACCCAGTTATCTACCAACCCATTTTTTTTTATTGTGTTGAAGATTGAACAGCTGGATTTTGCTGCGCGCCGCCGTCGCCGGTCTCGATCCCTAGACCGATAGATTCATAGTCAGCGACGCTAACCACAACACCACCGAGGCGCGTTATATCTAATAAATCTTTTGGTTCTGAAACTATTTTATGCTTTTTCCTTTAACTGTCACAATGTTTCAATCAAAACATTTTCGCACAACTGTATATGCTCTTCTGAGAGTATATTGGATGAGGTGTCTGGGATGACCTTGACTGTGTATATATATATATATATATATAGTGAAGGTCAGAAGTACAGGGTTGGCCATGAGTCGGTTTACCGAAGTGAGTTTCGTTATAATACGAAGGTAAAGCGACTTATGGCCCACCCTGTATTAGACACTTTATTGAATTTGCTCTCAGAATAACAAGGAAAAATAATAGCATAAAAAATATTAACAATAGTTAATAAAACATTAACTATTTAACAATAGTTAACAAAAATAGCGCACAAAATATTAAATATATTTTCAGTAGTAAATATTTTGTGTTTCTTTCTCTCGCTTTTATGACTTCTTTAACGCTTCGGGACATACTGTATACAACCACAAGGTGGTTGCTTGTGGCCCTTCCAATTTCGTTCCATTCTTTATGTATCATTGTATGTATCTCAGATTTTTATGAACACTCGTGTTTTTGGTTACGATTCTTTAGGACTGTTTTAGTAGTTTCAGATAATTAAAGTACATAGCTTCAACACTAAGATTTAATATGATTCTAAAATACGTGAAAAGTATCTTTTTTTACATTGTTTAATTACAATGTAGGGACGCAGGGTGCTGGAAATGGAGGTGCCGGGACGGAGAAGAAGAGGTAGACCGAAGACGAGGTGGAGGGATTGCGTGGCGGCACGTCATACATCCGGGAGAAAAATTTGGACGAGGACATGGTGCCTGACAGAAGAGAATGGAGGAGACTCCTCAAGAACAGCGACCCCATATAGAGATGGGATTTAAGCTGCAGAAGAAGACATTGTTTAATTACATTCAGATTTATATTTTAAATAAAATTACTTTTTATTAACATTTAAAGAAAAAAACGTCGATATTTTTTTTCGCAAAGACTCCCCCCCCCCTCCCTCAAATAAAAACAGTATCATTAGTCGCAACTTTGGAAAATCGTTGGGTTGAGAGCAGCAATTAATTGGGGTTATTTCTTTGTACGTTAATTCTCTCGTCTTTGTCATTTTTCCAATTACAACTGATGTATATGCGTTTTACAAACGTCACTTCCACATACATTTTACAGTTTATAACTACATACAGTGATACAGAAAAATGGAGCAAAATTGGGAGTGTCACGTGCAAGTGCCTTGTATATAGACTGTATGCCTGGAAATAGTTAAAAAATCATAAAATACTGAATTTTCAATAGAATGATTATTGTGAATGTTTTATTATATTATTACTTTTCCTTGTGCTTACGACTGCCAATTCCATAGGGTACCTAATACTTCTGACTTATATATTAGGGCGGATCGAAAATGAGGTTTTTAAACGTTTTTTCGAAATTCAAATATGGCTAGTGCGGAAAATATGTGGGTGCTATAGATAATGACTGTGCATAAATATTAGACCTGCGAAATTATATCTTCAGGTGCCACAATGCCGTCGAAAAAAGTGAAATATAATGATTTTCTTATATTCTGCATTAGTACAATAACTGAAACTTACTTGTTATTATTATATATTAAGTGTTCCAATTACCAAAATAGTTACTGAATTACGCAGCCCTTAGTTTATTTAGATCAATGTTCTTTTGATTAATGATCTAAATAATCCAGAACTCACCACGAGGAGGTGGCTGCGAGTCGAGCTCCACCCATGCCCTCCCAACCATCCATCCTTGCGCATGTTTTTTTCTATTAACGTTTTATTTAAACTTTATATTCAGCTTTACTTTCGAATGATGGCATTTTTTTACGTGACTGAAGTGTTGATCTTATGAAGCCATCTCGCGCGTTCAATCCAAATACTTTTGATGATGCTTCAGTCACTAATTTTACCATTCTTTCTACTAAATGTGTATGACAAGGGAATTTCTCGAATGGAGGGGTACTCTTGTTTTCTATGAATTCTTCAATCTCATTTTCTGTCAGGTGTCTTGTCACAGGTGGTTCACTGACAATGCATTTTTGCCAATTAATTAAATCAGTATAATCAGTAGCTTCAAATTGAATAACAGGTACTGTGAAACGCCTCACAACTTTTTCCTTGTTTGTTTGCCTTGCTTTCTTTATTCGCCTCCACGCTAATTCTCTTATGGCGCTGCGGTCATCATGAATCATTGATGCTAGAATATTTTCTGGATTTGCAAAAAATGCATTTCTTTGTATGACAGGGTTTACAATATCCTTTACTTCGTCATTCAGTGTTCTTGTTAGTTCAATAGTTTTGAAAACATGTTTTGAGCCATTGACAAAAGACGTACTTTGCTTAATAGAAAACCACATTGGGATGTAGACCTTCATTGTAAAAGAAGCAATGTTCATGAGGTTCTCAGATGGACTTACAGTTGAAACGTATAGACGAAGCAAAGGATTTGCTGTAGTCAGCCATCGTGAATGTGCCATTTTGCCTGGACTACGATGAGCAAGATCTGGAGAGCAATATCCCTTTGTTATGGCCTGATGAATATCAATTAGATATTTTTGGTCGGTGCTAAGATCTTCACAGTCTACAGTTGGTTCCTCAGCATCAATCCTTTCAAACTCGACAATAGGAAGACTCTCACAGTTCTCTAATTCCCTGCCAATAGGACCGGTGAATCCGCGGGGGCCAGATGTTTTTCCATCCAGCTTTGCAACTAAATGGCGCAATGGCAATTCATTGGCATGGAGCTGGCACACTAAATGTTGAACTGGCTTCTTCAGCTTCAATTCTATAAGCCTTATAACACCTCCCTTTTCTCCAGTGTTGACTGCTGCACCATCGCATCCAATGGCAACAAGGTTTTCCAGGTTCATGTCATTATTTCCAATATACTCAAACATTCCTTTACATATTTCTTCAGCTGATCCAGAATTCACAGAATAATGGCCCAAATAATCTGAACCAGGTTCTCTCACTAAAGTGATATGTTCTTCTGTTACCTTCTTCTGATATACTTTGGACTCTTTTTTTTCTTGGAAGAGTGTAGAATCTTTTCGACCATCAAAATAGATTCCTCTGATTGGGACCTGATTTTGATCTTTCATAATTTCTGATCTCTTCTTTTGTCTTTCTCTTCTGATTTTACTCTTATCCACTACTTCAGATGTATTGTCAATAGAAACTTCTCCAATATCTTGCAATACTGCACTAACAATGAATGCTGCAGCTCGATCTGAAACTGCAGTCCTGTCACAAGCAGTAGCCACTGAAGGTAGATTTGTAGTTTTCCTTTTCTTGAATAATTGTTCTTCAGGTTGTTCGAGCTTTCTCTTCGAGCTAACTGGCTCTGGAAATGTATCGTCTGATATTTCGCCAGATTCACTTTCACTATTTGATGTCGATGATGATAATTCAACATTTGTATCCTGCAATTTCTCCTGTGAAGATTCTTTGGTGAGCCTCACAGCTTCTTTTTGCTTTCTTAGCAACGTAGATGCTTTTTTCTTTGAGTGTAATATCTACTCTATCAATAAACAGTTTTCTTTCACTCCTTTGATCTAAGAGGAACGTCACTTCTTCCTTTGGAACCGTTTTTTCTTTGGGACAAGAACATTGTGTTAGTACTTTGCACTTGCACGCTGCAATGTCAAAAAGTTTCGTGTGTGCTTCTTTTTTGAACATATCAATCTTTGCTTTGTTAGCTTCAGAATTTTTTCTGCTTTGGTATGGCTTCATAATGACACGATTCTTTTCGTGGTAGCTTCTGAACATTGTTTCAATTCGCCTGTCTGACAGAATTGGGACGGAAGCACTTTCCCAAATTGTTTTCAATTTATCAACAACTTGTTCTAATATTTGAGATATTGAAGGATCTTTATTAGTATTCTGTTTCAAATCGTTTCTTACAAACAAGTAATATTTAAAAACTCCTTCGTATGTAGGAAGATTCCTGTGCCACAAATCTTCCCCCATACCAAACATGGGGCACTCAGTTGAGGCCCTGGTTGATTTTGCACAAACTCGAGACATTTTGAAAGTATACAAATCTGAAAAAGAAAGAGCTAATATCAATTATACGTTAATTTCAGTTAATAGTACATGGCAAACTTAGGGCAACACAATACAGAAATGCAAAATATATAAGAAATATAGTTTAGACTATCTGAGTAACGCCAACAACAGAACACCCACCTGCTACGAGAGCGACAGCTACACTGAACCGAGGTACTCACGTGACAGCTGAGTGAGCTGACTATAGAAAACTGTTTTTAGAGAATAGAAACTTTTTTTAAAGGTTGACTGAGCTATTTTTATACAAGTGTGAATAAATTCTTGTCTATTGTGCAGCGTGGACTCTTCTGTAATTATTGGTTAAAATCTGCTTTTTTCAATTTTTTTCAATATTGAAGGTCATTGTGGCACCTGAAGATATTAATGTTATGATTTTAAATTTATACCAGCTTATTTCCTCACTACTCCACACATTTTCCACACTAGCCAATTTGAAAATTCGAAAAATGAGTTTTTCACTCCGCCCTATTATATATACATCATATATACAGGGTGTCCCATAAGTCTGGAACCATAGGGCAAAATAAGTAATTCATGTTTTTCCGTTTATGCAAGTGCCCATGATGTCCATGAGTAAGGAGGAACGCATCCAGGTAATTCTGCTCGTAGGAAATCGGAGTCAGAGGGAGGTCGCTGAGGAATTTAACAGATTGCATCCGGACCGCGCGCCGATAACACACAGTTGTGTCGGCAAACTTGTAGCAGAGTTCAGGGAAACGGGATCCATAGGAGATAAGCCACGCAGTGGACCTCCGAGGACATCCTCCGACGATGACAGCCGCTACCATCCTCGCTCATTTCACAAACAGTCCCCAAAAGTCTCTTCGGCGTTTTTATTGCAGTTTTTATCATTTTGCCCTATGGTTCCAGACTTACGGGACACCCTGTATATATATACATATATATAGACATACACAGTATATATGATGGGATTAATTTCGTCAACAAGACCACAAAGTGATAGGATAAATAAATGCATAAATGCGGACAACACTAAATCCGCTCGGGCTGGTGGACTAGGTATCCGTTAGAGAAACTGCATGGAGTTGCCAGACACTGCAGGAGCGGTGGGGTTTCAGCCCTAGAGTTAAATAAGTTTATTTGAACATATTTTGACCATGTTAGCATTGATTTTAATTTTGTCTCATGTTTTCTTTGATGAAATATAGGATTCGATCGAGAAAATTTTCACTCTCAAACTCGTCATAAATTTTCCATGAGTATAACTCTGCTACCGTGCATATTATACAACCATAGTAAAAACAGTTATACAGCGCCTTAGAATCTGTGTATCTTTACTTGGGTCTTAACTCACGTTACCCTCAGAGAGGTTTAAATAATAAATTTATGTTTATAAGCCATTTTTTTTAATTTTCCAGATAGACTTTAAAAAAAAGGACCGGGAAACCAAATTACGACTTTAGCCAAAAGTTTTGTATCACCCGGGAACTTTTTAAATTTGGCTGATAAAGTCAAATGAATCCTCCTGCAGGTTGCTAAAGTAATAATGCGCCATTGGTGTATTGAATTTCATACTACTATGTACTTTAAATATACTTACCAAGGACATGTCAAAAATGAAGAACTGGATCTCAAAAGTGAATTCAATCCAATGAAATGAAACCCTCGAAATAATTAAATTATATCAAGTCCTTCTGAGGAAGTTCACAAATCTTGACGTGTTAATAAATTCGGATCACCTGAAGATCCGTCACCCTAGCCTTTTTTAGTTAGCTTTATAAGTCTAACTAACGAAAATATCACGACGTAACCTAACCAATCGTTAGGTCAACTGTACGCCCTTGACGATTGGTTAGGTTAGATCGTGATATTTTTTCGTTAGTTAGCCTTATAAAGCTAACTAAAAAAGGCTGGGGTGACGGATCTTCAGGTGATCCCTAAATTCGTTATTAGTACTCAAAATACATCCATGATGTTCGTATGTAATTTCTGTTAATACTTTCCCCATTCAAAAAATTCTAAGGAGATGTAACTCTTTTGGCCAAATCAAATATACAGTATATATATATATATATATATATATATATATATATATATATATATATATGGGATGAATTTCACAATTAAACACGTGAAATGAATGAATGCTGCAAACCCACAAGGAAAAAGAAAAACGATTCCAAGATCTTTCGTGTATTCAGAGCTACACCTCGTCAGGGAGTGAAGATCGAAGGCAAGATGCCCATCAATATATACAACGTAGCGGAAACCAAAGCAATTAGCACAGACTTAACAAGAGTTAATGAGAGGCAAAAGGAATTTTAACAAGATATTGTCAATTTTATACATTCCGCACTGTTATTGAAATTGTTTTTATAATGAATAAATGCACATTCCAGAATATTTCTTTCTATTATATCTCTGCTTTCAACAAGCGCTTTAGAACTATCCCACTTGATGCTATGATTACATCTATACATATGGTTAAACAAAGCATTGGAATTATAAGCTGTTCTACACGCATATTTATGCTGTTTTACCCAATATCTAACGTTTTACTCGTTTGGCCTATATATACTGAATTACATTGTGTACATCCGATCGAATACATACAACCAACAACATTATCCGGGCTATTCTTTATTAGACGTGATTTAATAGTATTATTATACTTAAAGACTACATTGATGCCAAGTGTTTTAAGTAAAGTCGGAAGATATTGAAAATTAACATGTTAAGGGAGGCTAAGGATAGTTTTACGCTCAAATTCCTTTACAATTACATTATTATAATACCTATTCTTGGCTTTCCTAAGACAGTTATCTAAAAATGAAATAGGATAACATAATTTAGTACCAATATTCATGATATTGCATAACTCTGAATCTAAAAATTCCGGACTGACAACTCTCAATGCTCTAAGAAACATAGCAGAGAAAATAAAGGATTTAATCGAGGGATGATGGTCACAATAAAAATGCACATAAGAGTTATTATTAGTAGGCTTGCGATAGACTTCAAATTTGAACTAATGAGAGTATCTCCAAATTTTTAGATCCAGAAAAGATAGGCTTCCATCATTTTCTTTTTCAACTGTGAACTTAATTGTTGACTTATTTCTTGGTAGGCTCAACAATTTAGTCCCATCTATTAAGTTCACAGTTGAAAAAGAAAATGATGGAAGCCTATCTTTTCTGGATCTAAAAATTTGGAGATACTCTCATTAGTTCAAATTTGAAGTCTATCGCAAGCCTACTAATAATAACTCTTATGTGCATTTTTGTTCTGACCATCATCCCTCGATTAAATCCTTTATTTTCTCTTCAATGTTTCTTAGAGCATTGAGCGTTGACAGTTTGGAATTTTTAGATTTCGAGTTATGCAATATCATGAATATTGGTACTAAATTATGTTATCCTATTTCATTTTTAGATAACTGTCTTAAGAAAGCCAAGAATATTATTATAATAATGTAATTGTAAAGGAATTTGAACGTAAAAATATCCTTAGCCTACCTTAACATGTTAATTTTCAATATCTTCCGACTTTACTTAAAACACTTGGCATCAATGTAGTCTAAGTATAATAATACTGTTAAATCACGCCTAATAAAGAATAGCCCAGATAATGTTGTTGGTTGTGTGTATTCGATCGGATGTACACAATGTAATTCAGTATATATAGGCCAAACGGGTAAAACGTTAGATATTGGGTAAAACAGCATAAATATGCGTGTAGAACAGCTTATAATTCCAATGCTTTGTTTAACCATATGTATAGATGTAATCATAGCATCAAGTGGGATAGTTCTAAAGCGCTTGTTGAAAGCAGAGATATAATAGAAAGAAATATTCTAGAATGTGTATTTATCCATTATAAAAACAATTTCAATAACAGTGCGGAATGTATAAAATTGACAATATCTTGTTAAAATTCCTTTTGCCTCTCATTAACTGTTAAGTATGTGCTAATTGTTTTGGTTTCCGTTACGTTGTATGTATTTATGGGCATCTTGCCTTCTCTCTTCATTCCCTGACGAGGTGTAGCTCTGAATACACGAAAGGCCTTGGAATCGTTTTTCTTTTTCCTTGTGGATTTGCAGCATTTATATATATATATATATATATATATATATATATATATATATATATATATATATAACCTTGGTAATAATAAAAGCCTTAGTTTTGCTTCCGCCCAAATTGTTCATTCTGACGAAAGTCAAGCTTCTGGAGCTACTTTAGGCCTACAGAATCCATCCAAACCACAACCCAACACGAAAGTCAAATTAGAAAGTCCTTGCCCGCCCTCAATCTCACGACGTCCGGATCAACAGTCCAGCGTCTTAACCACTGAGCTACCCAGGGTACCTATTTATTTACCAGTCAAATTTTTTATGAAAAGATGAATACCTGGGTGAGCTAAGGGCCGCCTTCCCTCGAAGCACACACACACACACACACACACATTATATATATATTATAATATATATATATATATATATATATATATATATATATATATAGTGGACCTAGTTTTAGCCGTTTAAGGTGATAATGATTTAATTGTATGCAACGATTGATTAAGGCAATGACTGATTGCTTTATAATGATAGGCTGGGTTAATAATAATTTATGATGTAATACAGTATCACCGATTGGAATGAATTGGTTATTTGATTAGATCCACCATACTATTGGAAGTGACCGAAATGGCAGCGAGGTCACCAGCTTGATTTTTAACCAAGCAAATTAATGTTAAGGTTATAAAAGACACCTTATGGGTTTTGTAGTTTATGAAAATAAATCCGTTATTTTATTCACTGTGATATAACAAAGAATTGACAGTAATTAATTGGTAGTTTTACGTTATGCTTATGGCATAGGCTTAGCTAATAAAATGAAATGTTAATAGCTTAATTGACAAGTAATAATGTACTCATTAATGGTATGTAAATGGCATGCGATATGGAACATTGAATAGGCCTAGTTAATGATATAAAGAGTGCACGTGCGTCTGGTACATTGAATGGAAAAACATGACACTGATTAAGTAGGCTAAATGATTGCATGGATGCACATAGAATAATTGATGTGGCCTAATAATAATGGATTGAAATGCTTGCACAAATATCATTTATATAAAGGACATTATGTGATGTTAAATGATTACGTCAAGAGAATATTTATTTAACACACAAATATATGACTTGAACATAATGACGGATGGTACGCGGAATAACGATATAAAAATGACACTTGAATTGGATGACAGGCCTACTGCGTTCTTTCACGAGAGTCAGTTGGACGCGTGATTACACACTTTGGGAGTGTAGCCTACCGTTCGGCGGTAGGCTAATGTAGGCTTCAAGAGTACTTAGCTTATGGTGACGTAAACTTTGTTGAAGGCGAGTTGAAGACGAACCTATTACGCAGATTCTGGTTGTCGTTGTCCGTTAAGCCTCTTGAGATGATGGATGATAGGCTTCGTTCGGAAACCTGAGGTGATGTTACTTCTCGAGGTGCAGGCTGGCCTTATGAGGTGCAGGTGTCGGCCTGGGATGCTGAATATATCTCGAGGAATGTAGAGAAACTTGAAGGCCGACCCGGCAAACCGCAGGCCCGAAGTGATTCCGGTTGGGCCTCGAAGGATTGCTTCTGCAGGTGGTCTGTAGATCTTACGTGAAGACAAATTGTAGGCCCTGAAGAAAGTAGCGGCCGCGGCCCCTCGGCCAGGGGGCCGGAAAACGGCTGGTGGACGCGCTGCTCACGTGATGATGGTGAGCGTACGGGTGAGTGAGAGTGAGTGAGCGTGGGTGCTTTCTTTTATACGCCGTTTCTGTGACGTAGAACTGTACCAAATCTTAAGACGCTTGGTCCGCGTGTCCTTTAGTTTACAAAGGCTTCATTCGCGCCTTTCTTGGGAGGACACAGACTTTCCATTGTTTGACTTTTGTCCACGTGTGTTCCAAACTGTTTTATGGTAGCGTGGAAAGAAAGTATGTCTGTCGATTTGTTGGTCTATTTCTTGTCGATCCGCTACAAGTAGTTCCCTCTCAGAGACAGACGAAGGAACGATACTAAGAAGAAATACCATTCTGCTGGGAGACCTGATGAGTAGGGCGGATCGAAAATGAGGTTTTTAAATCTTTTTCGAAATTCAAATATGTCTAGTGCGGAAAATATGTGGGTGCTATAGATAATGACTGTGCATAAATATGAGTCCTGCGAAATTATATCTTCAGGTGCCACAAAGCCGTCGAAAAAAGTGAAATATAATGATTTTCTTATATTCTGCATTAGTACAATAACTGAAACTAACTTGTTATTATTATATATTAAGTGTTCCAATTACCAAAATAGTTACTGAATTACGCAGCTCTTAGTTTATTTAGATCAATGTTCTTTTGATTAATGATCTAAATAATCCAGAACTCACCACGAGGAGGTGGCTGCGTGTCGAGCTCCACCCATGCCCTCCCAACCACCCATCCTTGCGCATGTTTTTTTCTATTAACGTTTTATTTAAACTTTATATTCAGCTTTACTTTCGAATGATGGCATTTTTTTACGTGACTGAAGTGTTGATCTTATGAAGCCATCTCGCGCGTTCAATCCAAATACTTTTGATGATGCTTCAGTCACTAATTTTACCATTGATGCTAGAATATTTTCTGGATTTGCAAAAAATGCATTTCTTTGTATGACAGGGTTTACAATATCCTTTACTTCGTCATTCAGTGTTCTTGTTAGTTCAATAGTTTTGGAAACATGTTTTGAGCCATTGACAAAAGACGTACTTTGCCTAATAGAAAACCACATTGGGATGTAGATTATAAAAGAAGCAATGTTCATGAGGTTCTCAGATGGACTTACAGTTGAAACGTATAGACGAAGCAAAGGATTTGCTGTAGTCAGCCATCGTGAATGTGCCATTTTGCCTGGACTACGATGAGCAAGATCTGGAGAGCAATATCCCTTTGTTATGGCCTGATGAATATCAATTAGATATTTTTGGTCGGTGCTAAGATCTTCACAGTCTACAGTTGGTTCCTCAGCATCAATCCTTTCAAACTCGACGATAGGAAGACTCTCACAGTTCTCTAATTCCCTGCCAATAGGACCGGTGAATCCGCGGGGGCCAGATGTTTTTCCATCCAGCTTTGCAACTAAATGGCGCAATGGCAATTCATTGGCATGGAGCTGGCACACTAAATGTTGAACTGGCTTCTTCAGCTTCAATTCTATAAGCCTTATAACGCCTCCCTTTTCTCCAGTGTTGACTGCTGCACCATCGCATCCAATGGCAACAAGGTTTTCCAGGTTCATGTCATTATTTCCAATATACTCAAACATTCCTTTACATATTTCTTCAGCTGATCCAGAATTCACAGAATAATGGCCCAAATAATCTGAACCAGGTTCTCTCACTAAAGTGATATGTTCTTCTGTTACCTTCTTCTGATATACTTTGGACTCTTTTTTTCTTGGAAAAGTGTAGAATCTTTTCGACCATCAAATAGATTCCTCTGATTGGGACCTGATTTTGATCTTTCATAATTTCTGATCTCTTCTTTTGTCTTTCTCTTCTGATTTTACTCCTATCCACTACTTCAGATGTATTGTCAATAGAAACTTCTCCAATATCTTGCAATACTGCACTAACAATGAATGCTGCAGCTCGATCTGAAACTGCAGTCCTGTCACAAGCAGTAGCCACTGAAGGTAGATTTGTAGTTTTCCTTTTCTTGAATAATTGTTCTTCAGGTTGTTCGAGCTTTCTCTTCGAGCTAACTGGCTCTGGAAATGTATCGTCTGATATTTCGCCAGATTCACTTTCACTATTTGATGTCGATGATGATAATTCAACATTTGTATCCTGCAATTTCTCCTGTGAAGATTCTTTGGTGAGCCTCAGCTTCTTTTTGCTTTCTTAGCAACGTAGATGCTTTTTTCTTTGAGAGTGTAATATCTACTCTATCAATAAACAGTTTTCTTTCACTCCTTTGATCTAAGAGGAACGTCACTTCTTCCTTTGGAACCGTTTTTTTTGGGACAAGAACATTGTGTTAGTACTTTGCACTTGCACGCTGCAATGTCAAAAAGTTTTGTGTGTGCTTCTTTTTTGAACATATCAATCTTTGCTTTGTAAGCTTCAGAATTTTTTCTGCTTTGGTATGGCTTCATAATGACACGATACTTTTCGTGGTAGCTTCTGAACATTGTTTCAATTCGCCTGTCTGACAGAATTGGGACGGAAGCACTTTCCCAAATTGTTTTCAATTTATCAACAACTTGTTCTAATATTTGAGATATTGAAGGATCTTTATTAGTATTCTGTTTCAAATCGTTTCTTACAAACAAGTAATATTTAAAAACTCCTTCGTATGTAGGAAGATTCCTGTGCCACAAATCTTCCCCCATACCAAACATGGGGCACTCAGTTGAGGCCCTGGTTGATTTTGCACAAACTCGAGACATTTTGAAAGTATACAAATCTGAAAAAGAAAGAGCTAATATCAATTATACGTTAATTTCAGTTAATAGTACATGGCAAACTTAGGGCAACACAATACAGAAATGCAAAATATATAAGAAATATAGTTTAGACTATCTGAGTAACGCCAACAACAGAACACCCACCTGCTACGAGAGCGACAGCTACACTGAACCGAGGTACTCACGTGACAGCTGAGTGAGCTGACTATAGAAAACTGTTTTTAGAGAATAGAAACTTTTTTTAAAGGTTGACTGAGCTATTTTTATACAAGTGTGAATAAATTCTTGTCTATTGTGCAGCGTGGACTCTTCTGTAATTATTGGTTAAAATCTGCTTTTTTCAATTTTTTTCAATATTGAAGGTCATTGTGGCACCTGAAGATATTAATGTTATGATTTTAAATTTATACCAGCTTATTTCCTCACTACTTCACACATTTTCCACACTAGCCAATTTGAAAATTCGAAAAATGAGTTTTTCACTCCGCCCTACTCATGAGGCCACTCCGAGATTTGACGCTTGGCCTGGTATGCAATGTTCCCTCTAAGGTGTGCGCGTGTGCGCGCGCACACGCGTTGTGAAACCTGCGCACACAGCAAAATAAAATGCGCACAGGCTCAAGCGTTTCATGAGTCACGACAGTAAATGAAGTAATTTCAAAAATATACCGTCACACAAGGTCTGACCATTTGCATCAACATACTCAATAGTCGCTCTTTTAAGTATTAACCCCTTCCGCCCGACTTCACCGACGTCCGCGCAATTACGCATTTTTTTTACTCTATGTATTTGCATTTTTTTCTTTTATACATTAACGCATTGAATATAAACCTTCTCTTTCTTATTTTTGCATAAAAACGAATAGTAATTATCTCATAATTCATAAAAAATTAAATTATTTTTTATTTTATTCCTATTTTGTGAATGGATAAAATCATGTATTAATCTTGATAGTCTATTTTAAATTGCTAAATGCTAAAAATTGTTTTGAGAAATGATAACTAAAATAGTCATTTTCAATTAGTTATTTTTATTTTATTTTTATTTTGTTGAATTTTATTTTACTATTTTTTATTTTATTCATATTTTTAGAATGGATAAAATGTTTTCTTTTTTAAGAATATATAATATTGTAAACAGTTTTTAATATCCACTTAATAGTATCGTAATGATCAAGCTATCACATTATGAAAATAATATTTATTAAGTATTTAATATTTATATATATTTCACTTTGAAGATAATAGCGCTCAGAAAAGTTTGCACATTTTTCACCATCAATCTAAATGTATACACAACGAAAATTTCTTGCGCACACGAACTAAAAAAAATTAGAGGGAACATTGCTGGTATGTCGTGGTATTCCTGACGCAGGAAGGAGTGAAGGGTCGTTTCGGAGCGGGGAGATGCTCGGAAGAGGAGGCGCTGTTGTATGGGGTGGGGGTTCCGCAGGGGGATGGGGGTGGGGTACGGCAGGAATGGGGGACAGTGAGGAGCGAAAGGAGGAAACGAGAGGGGCGGGGGGACTGTGTTGGAGTTCGAATGCTGTGCCCGTAACTCGTCGCGTGGTTGTTCTCGTTGAGGTCGCTCCTGCCGCAGGGGTTGGACTTCGGCAGGAATGCGGAGCAATGAAGAGTGGACGAAGGAAACGAGAGGGGCCGGGGAACTGTCTGAGTTCGAATGCTGTGCCCGTAACTCGTCGTGTGGATGTTGTCGTCGAGGTCGCTCCTGCCGAAGGGAGAAAAAGAAACGTCGTTCGAGTCCACGAGCAGCAGGAAGTAATCCACGGAATGATGCAAAGAGACAGTTGATGAAGGCAGGGGATCGCCACCCCTGTGCCTGAAGTGTCTGTTTTGCGTGGATGCATGTGTGCGCTCTGCTCGTTGATTTGAAGAATGCTTTCTTTTTAGGCCTTCCCGTAGGGAATGGGGAAGGGAAAACCCGTCGTGCTTACGGAAAAAAATTCGCTGATGCAATGAGGCGCGTCACCAGATTTATCGCCAAGTGATTTACCGTACAACGGCCGAGACGGGACCGTTGAATATTTTGGACGAGGTGGTGACGAAAGAATGCGCCGCTTGAAACGAATTTGGGACTGACTGCAGCGCTGGGGGTTGGGGGGTGAGTGTTGTCCTGAGATGCTCGGTGAGTTTCGTGAGTCCCTCCACGATCCGCATGACGGCGGAGCAGGACCCAATGCCAGTGGTGGCTTCTCCAAGGGGTCGCCGCGCCCCTGCCGTCAGGAGGCAGTGAGACTCGACTCAGGGGGACGCACTCGGGAATTTGAAAGGTGCGGTGATTGTGCCGCGGCCCATGACCGCGAGGCAGTAAGACATTAGTTAATAAGGGACCGCGCGAACGAATATCACTGTTTGCAAGTAGGCCAAGTTAATTTCGTTGAATTTATGAATACCGTGCGTACATAGAAATTATTTGATATGGCTGCAGAAAATCACATTGAATTTATGAATACCGTATTTACATAGAAATTATTTAATGTGGCTGCAAAAAAATGAAATGGTCAATAATAGCTAAACACAAGGATCGCTGTGAATAAATAACGTAAAATAAGTTCGAGTCACTCCGGGGTTACACCAATTTATAGTGGACCTAGTTTTAGCCGTTTAAGGTGATAATGATTTAATTGTATGCAACGATTGATTAAGGCAATGACTGATTGCTTTATAATGATAGGCTGGGTTAATAATAATTTATGATGTAATACAGTATCACCGATTGGAATGAATTGGTTATTTGATTAGATCCACCATACTATTGGAAGTGACCGAAATGGCAGCGAGGTCACCAGCTTGATTTTTAACCAAGCAAATTAATGTTAAGGTTATAAAAGACACCTTATGGGTTTTGTAGTTTATTATGAAAATAAATCCGTTATATTATTCACTGTGATATAACAAAGAATTGACAGTAATTAATTGGTAGTTTTACGTTATGCTTATGGCATAGGCTTAGCTAATAAAATGAAATGTTAATAGCTTAATTGACAAGTAATAATGTACTCATTAATGGTATGTAAATGGCATGCGATATGGAACATTGAATGGGCCTAGTTAATGATATAAAGAGTGCACGTGCGTCTGGTACATTGAATGGAAAAACATGACACTGATTAAGTAGGCTAAATGATTGCATGGATGCACATAGAATAATTGATGTGGCCTAATAATAATGGATTGAAATGCTTGCACAAATATCATTTATATAAAGGACATTATGTGATGTTAAATGATTACGTCAAGAGAATATTTATTTAACACACAAATATATGACTTGAACATAATGACGGATGGTACGCGGAATAACGGTATAAAAATGACACTTGAATTGGATGACAGGCCTACTGCGTTCTTTCACGAGAGTCAGTTGGACGCGTGATTACACACTTTGGGAGTATAGCCTACCGTTCGGCGGTGGGCTAATGTAGGCTTCAAGAGTACTTAGCTTATGGTGACGTAAACTTTGTTGAAGGCGGGTTGAAGACGAACCTATAACGCAGATTCTGGTTGTCGTTGTCCGTTAAGCCTCTTGAGATGATGGATGATAGGCTTCGTTCGGAAACCTGAGGTGATGTTACTTCTCGAGGTGCAGGCTGGCCTTATGAGGTGCAGGTGTCGGCCTGGAATGCTGAATATATCTCGAGGAATGTAGAGAAACTTGAAGGCCGACCCGGCAAACCGCAGGCCCGAAATGATTCCGGTTGGGCCTCGAAGGATTGCTTCTGCAGGTGGTCTGTAGATCTTACGTGAAGACAAATTGTAGGCCCTGAAGAAAGTAGCGGCCGCGGCCCCTCGGCCAGGGGGCCGGAAAACGGCTGGTGGACGCGCTGCTCACGTGATGATGGTGAGCGTACGGGTGAGTGAGAGTGAGTGAGCGTGGGTGCTTTCTTTTATACGCCGTTTCTGTGACGTAGAACTGTACCAAATCTCAAGACGCTTGGTCCGCGTGTCCTTTAGTTTACAAAGGCTTCATTCGCGCCTTTCTTGGGAGGACACAGACTTTCCACTGTTTGACTTTTGTCCACGTGTGTTCCAAACTGTTTTATGGTAGCGTGGAAAGAAAGTATGTCTGTCGATTTGTTGGTCTATTTCTTGTCGATCCGCTACATATATATATATATATATATATATATATATATATATAAACATATATTATATATACATCTACAATCTACATATACTGTATATATTAGCCTATAACGTACATGATAGACCAACTCACGTTTTATTCCAATATATTAGAAAATACAGTGAAATTTGAAATATCTTCATTATAAATGCGTTGAAATGTCTTCACTAGAAAAGTGACATGATTTGTACAGGGTCGAATTATTTTCCAAAATCGCTCAAAAGGTATAAACGCAAATATAAAATCGATTTTTGGTATTCTTAAACACTGTCGTTCGCTAAATTTTTAATTTTAAAACGATTTTCTCAATTGAGTGTTTACGAGTTATTATAACCGAAACGTTACTGCAAAGTTTGTGTAATAAATAAAGTTTCATGTGGCAACAAACGCCATTGCTAAACAAACAGCGTTCTGTGCGTTCTTGATTCGTACTTGCTTTCCCTCACACCAAAACAGCGACCACCTACCTCGCTGATCCTAATTTAATGACCTCGGAACGCGGCGGCTTACAGGCTTTGCCGTCGTTAGATTAAATTATTAAGAACCGACGAATTTCGTATGTAAACTGTACACGTCCTTCGGATGGAGGGTAAGTGTTAGTTTACCTTGACGGAAGAGCTTAGCGAATGTTCATTCCAGAGCTTTTTGGTCCTATTCATTAGTTATTTGTTGAAACTGGTAATTCGGTTTTTTTTTTTTAGGATTTTAATCGGTTAACTCATATATTAAAATATAAAAATTATATATATATATAATATATATATATATATATATAAGTGGTGGTCATAAGTATTCATACAGAAATATATTTCAGTTATATTTGTTCTTTCTTATCTTTTGTATCATGCATACGATAGTTAAGAAAAGTTTACAATTCGTTTGGAATAATTTAACAAATATAAAAATTAGTCCAACTCCAATATATGATGTAAAACATTAAAGAAGTTACGGGAAATAAAATGCAAAAGTTTTCGTACATTTTCTTAGAAAATTATTTAATACTTTGTGTGTGTGTCCACTTTTTGCTTGAATGACTTCAATGATTCGTTTTGGGTATTTTTCCACAAGGTTTCGACATCTCTTGGTAGAAATTTTAACCCATTCTTCAAAATAAAATTGTTGCAATTCGTTCAGATTCGAAGGGTTTCTCTCGTGGAAAGCTTTTTTCAAATCAAACCATAAATTCTCGATTAAATTGAGATCTGGGCTTTGACTGGGCCACTCGAGAAGCTTAACATTTTTTTCTTGAAACCATTTCATGCTGCTCTTACTTTTATGTTTTGGACCATTATCTTGTTGCAATACCCAATTGCGACCCATTTGCACCTCACGAACTGTAGACAATACATTTTCTTCTAAAATTTCCTAATATTTCTTCGAATTTAAGATTCCATTGATGACAACAAGCTTTCCTTGACCAGAAGCATTAAAGGGTCCCCGAAGAAGCAAACTATCACCACCATGTTTGATTGTAAGAAAGATGTTTTTTGCCTCAAATGCGGTATTTGATTTTCGCTAAACATACCATTGCTCGTTTTTTCCGAATTATTCAATTTTGGTCTCGTTTGTTCAGAAAAATTTGTTCAAGAATTAATTATTTTGATAATCGTTGGCGTACTTTAAACGAGCTTCTTCGCGCGATTTTTGTAGCGGAGGGTTTCTTCGTGCAACTCTCCCATACGGGCCATTCTTTCTCAATGTACGACGTGCAGTGGAAGGATGGACATCGATCATAGATCACAGACAGTCTTAATGTTTGGCATATATCACCCCCAGTCACTCATGGATTCGCAGCATTCATTCGTGTGCATCAATAGATCTCTTAAAATCTGTAGACAGAACTTTACCACAGCAATCCATTGCTTACTAATGGCTTGTACAGTCATCCGTTTTCCGTGAAGATTCAAAGAGAAAATTCTAGAATTTAGACTTGCTAACAGTCTCTAATCAATAAACAGCCAACTACTGATAAAAATTTTAAATTCTTCAAGCACAAGATAGACACACGAAATATTAAATAATTTTGTAAATAAATGTACGAAAACTTTCGCATTCTAACATTTTTTTTCTTTTTTACTTCAAATTCTTTGATGTTTTACAGTATATGTTAAACTAATCTTTTTGTTAAATTTATTCAAACGAACGAAAATTTTTTTTATAACTATTCTATGTTATGATAGGGTGAACGAAAATATTTTATTTGCAAAACTAGAAGACAGGAAGGTTCTCATGTACATATTAAATTTATTGAAATTTTGGTATTCCCACCAATCTTTCACTGTTAGGTGGGGCAATGTACTATCCGAGTGTTTTGGCTCCTCTTGTGGGGTGAGACAAGGCTCCTTGCTCTCCCCTATGCTGTTTACTGTGTATATTGACGGATTAATTGCTTCACTTAATGAGGCAACAGTGGAATGTTGTATAGATAACACAAGAATAAATAACTTAGTTTATGCCGATGATATGTGGTTAATAAGTCCCTCTGTTAAAGGTCTGGATCGGCTACTAAAAGTCTGTGAAGTGTATTCGCAAAAACATGATATTCTTTTTAATGTTACAAAAACTAAGGTTATGCAATTTCAGCCTAAAAGCTGTAATCAGCCAGCTGATATAAGGTTTAAAATGAATGGTGAAGTAATTGAGGAAGTACAAGAGTTTAACTATTTGGGTCAAACTATCACCAGCTACTTGGAGTGATGACTCAGATAAAAAACTTATAAGAAAACAATGTCAAAGCCTTTGTGCTAAAACGCATATAACTATAAGGAACTTCCGGTTCTGTACAAGTGAAGCTAAAGACACTCTCTTTCGTACTTTCTGTAGTAATATATACGGACAGCAACTGTGGGTGAATTATAAAAAAGGTTCTAGCAGAACCCTAAATTTGCTGTACAACAGGTATTTTAGACTCTTACATAAATTAATCCCGAGATGCTCAGCTTCGCAAATTTTTGCTACCCGCAATGTCCCGAGCTTCCTGGAGGTAACAAGACGTGCTCAATACAGTCTAATGCAAAGAATTAAAAAATCAACCAACCCGATCATCCAAGCTATCCATGAGTCCTGCCATTTATCCTCTAAACTATGGACTTCTTGGTACGAAAACGTCTGTCTGTAGCCCCACTTAACTTCGACATTACAGTATTATTTCTAATCAATTGTATATATTTCTATCCTTAGGATATGAACTGTCATTGTATTAATAATATTTGTCATATGGATTATAGTCTGCCAATAAACCTTTACATTTTCATTTATATATATATATATATATATATATATATATATATAGAGAGAGAGAGAGAGAGAGAGAGAGAGAGAGAGAGAGAGAGAGAGAGAGAGAGAGAGAGAGAGAGATAACCTGTTAAAATTCCTTTTGCCTCTCATCAACTCTTGTTAATTATGTGCTAATCTTTTTGTTTTTCCGTCCCGCTGTATATATTTTGGGCATCTCGCCTTCTCCCTTCATTCCCTGACGAGGTGTATTTCTGAATACACGAAAGGCCTTGGAATCATTTTTCTTTTTCCTTGTGGGTTTGCATCATATATATATATATATATATATATATATATATATATATATATTGGTTGTCAGAGGGCCAAGACTTTTTAACCAGCTTCCCAAAGACATCAGAAACATCACTGGTGTCGAAGGTGAAGTCTTTAAACGAAAACTGGATACTTGGCTCAGGATGGTCCTCGATGAGCAGGGTGTACCTGACTATGTACAATGGAGATCGCAAGAGTGCAACTCTCTTCTCCACCAGGCTAGGCTTAGTAGTAGGGGCACCAACTTGAAGAGAGACCGATGCACAGAACATCTTCGAGGTTACAAAGCTACATATAATGGGCAACAATCGGCCATTTGGCCCAAGTTTATATTTGGGATACACCAAATGTCAATGTTGGTCCAACAAATGTTTGTTTTATATACAGGGGTTGGACAAAATAATATGAACACCTTGATAAATGACGGTTTTTATTCTTAATATGGAGTTGGTCCTCCTTTAGCGGCAATAACAGCTGCAATGCGTCGGGGAATTGATTCATACAGCTTTTGGACAGTGGCTAGAGGAATCCTGAGCCATTCTTCGAGTAAACCCTGCTCCAGTTCCTCCAAAGACGCCGGCGGTGGGAATCGGCTTCTGACCTGCTGCTCCAACTGACACCACAGATGCTCGATAATGTTAAGATCGGGGGATTGTGGAGGCCAATCCAAGCGTTCTACTTCACTAACATGCTCTTCAAACCAGTTTTTAACGACCCCAGCGGTGTGGATTGGTGCATTATCATCCTGGAAGACGGCGCCGCCATTGGGAAACAGCGTTTGGACCATGGGATAGACCTGATTAACCCTACCATGCAGTACTACAGCTGGGCCAAGAGTATTCCACGATATTGCTGCCCAAACCATCACAGATCCGCCTCCATGCTTAACGGTTGGGGTCAGGCAGTCGGGGTCATAAGCATCTTTAGGCTGTCTCCAGACGTAAACTCGACCGGAACATGGAAATAGCGTAAAGGAGGATTCGTCGGAGTAGACTACATTCTTCCACCGGTCCACTGACCAATTCTTAAGGTCATTACACCATTTTCTGCGCCGCTCAATGTTGATGTGCGAAAGGAAGGGTTTGGCAATTGCAGCCCTCCCATGGTATCTAGCTCCATGGAGCTCGCGACGTACAGTTCTGGTCGATATCGGGCTTGCAAGATGCTGGTTAAGCTCTGCAGTCACTTTTGGAGCTGTGGTCTTATCGTTCTTTGTCACAATGCGCTTTAGCACCCGGCGGTCTCGATCACACAGCTTCTTCTTGCGTCCACTATTGCATTTGTCGGTGCTTGTCTTTCCATGGTTTTGGTATGCAGACATGACCATAGAGACAGTTCCTCTGGATACATTGAACATCTGAGCGGTTTTCGTCACCGATGCACCAGCCATCCGCGCTCCGACAATTTGCCCTCTTTGGAAGTCTGACAGGTCTTTCATAACTGTTAATTCATAATTCACTCAGATCTGTAAAAACAACGTGAGGGTTATAACATGACGTATACACTCTGTTACGCATTTAAATAGGTTTGCCAGTCATTTGACCGTTTACTTTGTGTCTGAGCAGTCCGTAAAGATAACCGGTGAAATCGGCGGGTGTTCATATTATTTTGTCTAACCCCTATATATATATATATATATATATATATATAATTATATATATATATATATATATATATATATATATAAATAAATCGTGATATCTCCTAGAAGGTTCTAATGTGTTTTCGATCAAATATTTAAATAAATAAAGAGAGAGAGAGAGAGAGAGAGAGAGAGAGAGAGAGAGAGAGAGAGAGAGAGAGTTACAAGGCGTTACAAGGAAAAGAAGTACCCCAAAAGGCCTTGCGGCCCATACCGAGGAGGTACCAATGGCAACGGGTGCCAGGGAAAATTTTCTACACACTCAAATAGTGTGCAAGGTTTGGTCTAACCTTTTCTTGAACTGATCCACAGAGGAACTTAAAATAGGACTTAAAATAGGTTGCGCCTATATGTGAAATAGGACTTAAAATAGGTTGCGCCCATATGTCAAATAGGACTTACAATATGTTACGCCTAGTATATGTCAAATAGGACTTGGAATAGGTTGCGCCTATATGTCAAATAGGACTTGGAATAGGTTGCGCCTATATGTCAAATAGGACTTGGAATAGGTTGCGCCTATATGTCAAATAGGACTTAAAATGTGTTACGCGTATATGTCAAATAGGACTTAAAATGTGTTACGCCTATATGTCAAATAGGACTTAAAATGTGTTACGCCTATATGTCAAATAGGACAGAATGTGTGTGTTAGGTGGGTGTAGGTTTGAATTCGTGCAATTGCTTTAGGTCTTTGTGATGTTAAAGTTCTAAGTTGAATTTTGTGATGTTACAGTTCTGAGTTTAATTTTTTGATGTTGAAGGTTCGAGTTTAATTTTGTGATGTTAATGAGTCTTATGAGTAAGTTAAATTGCTGAAATAAATTTTATAACCTACACCAAAGGTTGAATTATAAATTTAGAGTTTTTAGTTAGGATAGGCCTTGAGTGTAAAGAGTAGGGTCTACTTTGTGAGGTAGGCTTCTTGTATATTGAAATTGCAAATTGTAGTGTTTGAAGTAGGCCTTTAGTGTATGAGTATGTTAGGCCTATTTGGTAAGGTAAAGTGAGGTGGGCCTACTAAATAGGATTATGTTGTGGGCCTACTAAATATGCTTATGTTGAAATTTTCCTATTTTTATAGGACTTAAAATGAGTTAAGCCTGTTAAATGAACAAGGCTTTATTTTGAGTTTAAAGAGTAGGACCTATTAAATAGGCTTAATGGGAAGTGGGCCTACTAAATAAGCTTATGTTGAAATTTGGCCTATTTTTATAGGAACTAAAATTAATTAAGCATGTTAAATGAAGAAGGCTTTGTTTACGGTTAGTGTAAAGGTAAAGTTTGTGTTAGTGTAAAGGTAAAGGGATCGGTTCCCCAGTTACACGGCCCTCCATGTGAAAAAACTATATAGGGCTATGGGTTGATTGCCTGATACCCTCATCCGTTGGAAATTTCCAGCAGATTTCAGTGGAGAGTGAACGACAAAAGCCCTGTTTTTTCGTTAGAGAATTATGTATATGTAGGTCTTCAAAGGACCTCTGTTTATTTGCCTTCGGTATTTGCGCTGCCTAATGGTAAAGAAAGGAATTGCCTTACCTTATTATTTCGTTGGGCCTCGCTTCTGTTTCGATGTAGGGCGCGACGATCTTTTTCGATGTAGGACCGTGGTACGATGGAGCTACACAATGAGTTGACTCGATGTAACTAATATAGGCAGTAACTGTTTAAACACCTGAAGGAACAGGCCTATCCTTCTTATAGTTATTAAGTTTTATATCAAAAGGATTTCACTCAGAACTTATAGGAAGACAAAGCACATCTTCCTTGCTTAAAGCATCGCTGTAACATAAGCAGCTCCGAGTGAGCCGCTATAATATAATTTTCGTATTTTATTATTTGCTGATTTCGCAAAGCTCGTTGACTCGTTTCTCGATGTAATTTTCATGAGTTGGCAGAGGAAAAGTTTGAACACGAGATCATAAATTTGGTTTTCTTGTCGTTATGCAGACCGATGCCTACGTATGGGTTCTATGTACGTATGGCAATCATTTCATTCCCAATAGGCTATGTCGCCAATCCCGAGGCAATTTTGTAGATATTTAATTCAATTAATTAGTAATTTATATTTAATTAAGAAATAAAGGTACCACATACGATACCATGTTGTTAGCGTGTATAGTTTTTCCATACTTCTGTGAAAATGAATACTTGAATTATAACGATTATATAGGAATTATTCACTCTTCATTTTTACATATATATATAATACTATACCCCACTATACTATACTATACCCCAAATGGACAGGAAATTCAGAGAAATTCTAAAGCAAAAGATTTAGGAGTTGTAATGACTGATGATGCGAAATTTGAAACACAAAATAAGGTAGCAGTAAACAGAACAAAGAGAATAACTGGGCAGATATTGAGAACCTTTAAACGAAGGGATAGGGATATAATGATTCCTCTACTGAAAACACTGATCATACCCAAATTGGAATACTGCTCGGTCCTAACATCCCCATATAAAAAAGAAGACATTAGACAGCTAGAAGCTTCACAGCCAAGATCGACGGGTGCAAAGAACTACCGTATTTCCCGGCGTATAACGCGCACCCTAATTTTGAAGAGAAAATTATTTTGAAGAGAAAATTTAGGAAAATAAAAATTTAGGAAAAAATATACCTCCTACCTCACTTCATATGTACGATTTTAACGAGTTAAATTTTAACGCAGGGTGATTTTTGGAGTATTTTGGGGGAAAAAGAAGTGCGCGTTATACGCCGGGAAATACGGTAAATTACTGGGAAAGGTTACGCGAATTAAACCTATATTCACTGGAAAAGAGAAGAGAAAGATACACCATTATTTACACTTGGAAAATAATGGAGAAACTAGTCCCTAATCTTACTCTGAACCCTATAACTCCCCAAACAACGGTGGAAAGTAGAAAAGGAAGACTGTCGTGTTCCCAAATTAAAGGCGAGACAGGGAACATCCTTAACCCTAAAAGAAAATAGTTTTGTTGTGAGAGGACCAAATCTGCTTAATCAGCTGCCCAAAGACCTAAGGAACACGAATGGTGTTGCAGTGGACATCTTCAAAAGAAGATTAGACGCCTGGCTCAGAACAATCCCCGATGAGCTGGGCGTATCTGGCTATGTGAGGTGGAGAGTACAAGAAACCAACTCACTACTTCACCAGGCCAACTCGAGAGGAGGGGCGACAAGCTTGATCTTCGTGAAATAAGGAATTATCGCACGGAACATTTGAAAGGTTGAAAGGTATATATATATATATATATATATATATATATATATATTATATATATATACAGGGTGCCCCATAATTCCTAATCGGTCATAATTAAAGCAAAAATCCACGTAGCAGAATGTACACTGACGTAATCGCTTACTAAGGAAAGAATATTTGTCGAGATGGTCATAATATTTTCCACTTTGAATAATAATCAATAAATATTTCGAAACTTATAAAATTTTTACTTTCTTTGACTTTTTGTATTTTCGCTTTAATTATAACCGATTGGAACTTATGGGCCACCGTGTATATATATATATATATATATATATATATATATATATATATATATATATATATATATATATATATATATATATATATATATACAGGGCGTCCCAAAAAAATGTATACACACTTTAACAGCTGATAGCTCAATTGATGTTTCTTTCTTTCCAAGTTAAACCCATTAGAATTAATAATGGCAGTCAGACTAAGCTTTGAACAAAGGAAATTCATTCTAAAATGCTACTGGAAGTGTGAAAACGCAGTTGAAGTGCAAAGACAGTTTAGGAGGGAGTTTCAAACAGATCCACCAACGCGACTTACCATCACTCGAATTAGAGAAGTTTGAAGCCGATGGAACTGTTCAGAATGTCCACAAGAAGCGTTCCGGAAGACCACGGACATCGACAAGCCCCACAAAGCAAGAAAGAGTACTGGAAACGTATCACCAAAGTCCAAGAAAATCTGTGCGGCAAGCGAGTCGTGAGGTAGGAATTTCAGAATCGTCTGTCCAACGCATTTTGAAGCGCTGTCAATGGAAAAGTTACATTCCAAGATTAGTCCATGCTATTAATGAAGATGATCCGGACCGAAGAGTGGAGTATTGCGAGTGGTACTTGGCACGATGTGGATGTGGATTGGACGAAGGGGTTTCGTAGAATACCCTCCGCGTTCACCAGACCTCATACCACTAGACTTTTTTTATGGGGATACTTAAAAGACAAAGTCTACGCTATAAAATCTGCAACAGTCGCTGAATTGAGAGCAGCCATTGAACGAGAATGCACACAAATACCAAACGAAATGTTTCGTGATGTTTGCGATTCCATTGCTTCGCGTTATCAGCAGTGCCTGGACCAGAACGGACGTCAGTTTGAAAACAGGCGTTGACAAAACAATTAAATAATGTCTGTAGATTCTATTACATTTTGAAAATGAAATGTATTTTAATAAACACTGCCTTTATAAGTATTTAAAGTGTGTATACATTTTTTTGGGACGCCCTGTATATTAGGGTTGTCCTTAAAATCAAACTTCTTAATTTTTTTCACTCGGAACCCCGGTTCTTGTTCTTTTCTTACAGAACCTGCATTGTGCAGATCAGAATGGTTTTAAAGTTTTACCCCTGTGGACCTATCTCTGAGGAGAGTGATATCAGGTACATTATCGCCCAGCTTCCAGGTCTTCCCCACTCAATGGAGTTAGTAATAGCATCTCAACGGAGGGGGTATCATGGCCGCAAACTACTCATTGTCGCCTGGTCAGGATTTCCAGAAATTATATTAAACCGTTTATATCGTACTTAAAATGAGAGGTAGTTTATTTAAATCGGATAAGTAGTCTTTTTACAAATTCAACTTGAACGACAGTTGTTAAAAAATAAAGTTGACAATACGAAAGTATTTGAAACTGAGACACCATGTATTGGAAGAAGTGCCAGTTAAATTCCGCACTCAGTAAATGTTCACTTACAACAGTGATTATATGTTATGTTAATCTACAAAAACCTTTAACTATATACTTACGACTTTATACTAAATATAATATGAATTTTTGGTCTTACTTCGATGGGATCCGAACCTCCATCTCATGAAGCTGTGATTTTTGTAGACCATGAATTCGCCTACTTGTCCACGATGACGACTCAACGGAGGGAGGGGAGGACAAAATTTATACTTTTTCTCTTTTTTTGGATTTACACTAATCGGAGTTTATCACAGAAATACAAAACAATACCCGAAAAATAACCGAAAAATAATCGGGAAATATTCTGAATTGTAAATATCTTTCAGAAATCAGATAGTTACCAAATATCGCGAGAATGCAATATTTCTCGAACACATATCAAGGCTATTTTCGTAAAGTGTTTAAAACTGTAAAAAAAAAAACCATTAAACGAACACAGTCCTGTTTAATCGCACGCTTACATTAATTACAATAAACCGAAGTGATCTCTAATAGACAGAGTTTATTTCCACAACAGTTTCGATGCCCACTGGCATCCTCTTCGGGTGGATACAGAAAAACGATTCGTTTTTCTGTATTCACCCGAAGAGGATGCCAGTGGGCATCGAAACTGTTGTGGAAATAAACTCTCTCTATTAGAGTGGGTTTTTATTATCGAAGTAATCTCATTATTCGGCCACTTATATAAAGGTAAGACTGTGATAATGACTATTTAAGAAGCTCGAAATAAGCAAACAAGGCACATATATTTATTATCACTGTAACAAATAATATCGTATCAGTTTGACCATTTTTATTGCGTTATCAGTCAGTAAGTCATATTTTTTCTCTGAAGCTTCAATAATCCCTTGGTTATCTGAAATAACGTAAAAAAGTCTTTGGGGATTTCTTTGATGGCTTTGATTATTTCTTCTCTTTCTGTTTATATGTTTCCATTAATTCTCAAATGTTCCATTTGAATGAATCCGGCGTTCCTTTCATTTTTAAAGTTACTGTGCCTTCCCTCCATTTGGAACCTATTCTCTTATTCTTTATCGATAAATGATTTTGTGTTGTGCTTTTTTATGGTCTTCATGCAAATCGATTTTCCAATCCGTTTTCTCTCCGATTTGTGCGTTCGATATATAAAAATGTTCCTGGAATGAGATCCAAAAAGAGAGAAAAGTGAATGTGAATGAGACTGAAAAAGAGAGAAAAGTGAATGTGAATGCGATCGAAAAAGAGAAAAATTAATGTGAATGAGATAAAAAAAGAGAGAAAACTGAATGTGAATGAGATTGAAAAAGAGAAAAATGAATATGAATGAGATCGAAAAAGAGAGAAAAGTGAGTGAGATCAGAAAAGAGAGAAAAGTGAATATGAATGAGATCAGAAAAGAGAGAAAAGTGAATGTGAATGAGATCAGAAAAGAGAGAAAAGTGAATGTGAATGAGAGCGAAAAAGAGAGAAAAGTGAATATGAATGAGATCGAAAAAGAGAGAAAAGTGAATATGAATGAGATCGAAAAAGAGAGAAAAGTGTAGGCTGACCATATTTCCTTGAGACAAAAACGGGACATTGGGATGGCAAAAAAGGGACGGGGGTTATGTAATATTCTGTATTCATGAAAAAGTAAGTACATAAACCGGGACAAAATTGACATTTTTATTAAAACGACGGGACGGCCAGGAAATATAAAAAAAACGGTACGTATGGTCAGCCTAGAAAAGTGAATGTGAATGAGATCAAAAAAGAGAGAAAAATGAATTTGTATAAAGGAAAACTTAGTATTTTATTATTTCACTTCAATATAATAATTTTGATTACAATAACAATAAGCCTCTGCGCTTTATTTCTTTTGTTTCTCACTAGCATTCCTTCTTCTTCCTCTTCTACTTATATATCATTTTCATAGTCATCACGATGTATCATGGGCACCTTCAGTCAAGGGATGGGGCTCGTCTAACTTCCTTTGCACGCGAAAATTCGACTTTTAATTTTCTTAAAGAGAAAATACATATTTTTTTTTTTTTAATAAAAACCACTGCACCAATTTCGATTATTTTTACACCGTTTATAAGGGGATCTATAGATAATGAAGATCTGTGTGTGTGTGTGTGTGTGTGTGTGTGTGTGTGTGTGTGTGTAAATCATACTTCCTTCGAAATTTTCAAAAACTGCTTCTGTATAAAATTATTTAAAAAACAAAAATTTCATCCAGTTTTGTAAACTATGTAATAATAATCTATATTATAATAAGAGAGCCGTCCGTCCGTCCGTCCGTCCGTCCGTCACACTTTCAGAAATTGTGAGAAAAAATTGTGAGAAAAAAATTCAGAAATTGTATTACGGGCGGCAATGTGAAGATCAAGATTTTCATGACTGTTCTTTTCTGTAGTTTAGCCTGTCTCTTTGTCTGTTTGTGAAATTTATCCGGGCAGTAATGGGGGAAGGGTGGGGGTGGGGGTAATGGGGGATGGGTGGGGTAATGGGGAGGGGTGGGGGTAATGGGGGGATGGGGTTAGCCCCAAGTTGCATGAATGGGGGTGAGGAGGTTTTGGGAGATACCAGATTCAGAAATGTTGACACAATGTGAAGCTCAAAATTTTCACGGCTGCGTTCTTTTCTGTAGTTTAGCCTGTCTAACCGTCAGCGAAGCGACGGGAACTGTACTAGTAATAATAATAATAATAATAATAATAATAATATTTTCATAGCCATTTTAACTTGAAGTTGTGAAAAATTCAGCAAGCATTTTCAGTGAAATCCTTTATAATATACACAAAATTATTTCAATCTACTTGAAAATTCTTCAGTATATGAATCAAAGCAATCAAAACTATCTTCCAATGTTGAAAGAAATCCATTTTGTCATTTTTTTTTTTTTAATGTATACTGAAAGTTGACCATTTACCATTTAGGTGCACTAATTTTTGTTATAATTTGTGTGTGTGTGTGTGTGTGAAACTCAGCCTCTTTGTTCTTCATACCTCTTTTTACATTTTTAATATAATTTTCAAAAAATTTTAAAATTACCAATAATTTTGTATTTATTGATTATTTCAACATACCATTATCTAAAAATTGACCCAGCCAATTTTTTAAAATATGCAATAATTAGGAGGAGATTGTAGACACCAATCGACCAGGGAAGTACTCCGGGGAGGGACGTTAAGCAGGAGACAAAGAATGCTGGAACTCCCGTTTCTCCTGTCACTGTCCTCCTTAGCTGATCTTTTGCCGTGTCTCATCTACCCTGTGAGCAGTCCAGTATGCTCTCAAACACACACACATCTCCCTCTATTTCTCACAACGCATACATGCATCTTTTTTTCAAAATTAAAAAAAAATAGTATAGTTTTTAATTAACATCTTCGAAGACCTTAATTTCGACTTTCTCCTTTTCCTTTTTTTGGAGGGGCAGTTTTGCGGGCGTTCGCCCTTGAACCTTCCTTCCTGCATAAAAAAAAAAGCTTGTTTATATTCCTTTCAAATTTTTTGTTCAAAATTCTTCGAAATTTTTCAGGCTGAGCCTTACGATACGTACAAAATTATTTCACTCAACCTGAAATTTTTTCAATATATAATTCAAGGAATCTTCATGCCTGAAATTCTCCTCCAATTTTGAAAGAAGTCAACTGTGCCATTTTTGTTTTATGTTCACTGAAAATTGACCATCACCTTCAAATCTAATTGCCACAGGTTCTTAATGATGATGATAACGATGATAATGATAATCCTTATCGGCAGGAGAGAAATCCTATTAAAAAAAGTACAATAAAAACTAAGATAAAAAGTACATGTAATAAGAAAGGTAATGTTGGTCTTAAGTGGAGCCAAAGACAAACGCTTTCATACCAAGAAGTTCATAGTTTAGAAAACATAAAACGGAACAACTGGATTGTCTGGGTTTTGAATTCTTCGCATTAGACTGTATTCAGCACGTCTTGTTACCTCAGAGAGGCTCGAGTTGTTTAGGGAACATTTGTGAAGCTGAGCATTTTGGACAAATTCAAGGTTCTGCATGAACCTTTTTTATAATTAGCCCACAGTTGTTACCCATAGATATTAATGCAGAAAGTATGAAAATTTTGTCCTTAGCTTTTTTTTGTACAGAATCTGAAGTTCCTTACAATCATGTTTGCTTTAGCACAGTACCTTCAATGTTGTTTCAATATTTCTTCAATATTGTCTGAGTCGTCATTCAAGGAGCCGCTAATAAATAAGTTGACCCAGGTACTTAGATTCTTGCACTTGTTCTATCGGTCCACCTGTCATTTTGAAAATAATATTAGCTGTTTGAGCTTTTATGATGGAACTACATAATCCTAGTTTTGGTAACATTAAAATTAATGTCATGGGTCTGTGAACATAATTCCCAAATTTTTATAAGATGAAACAGACCTTTAACTAAATAGCTTATTAATAACATATCACGGCATAGACCAAGTTATTTGTCCTCATGTTACATATACAACATCCCACTTTGCCTCATTAAGAGAAGTAATTAGTCCATCAGTATATACATTAAACAATAGAGAAGAGAGCAAAGAGCCTTGTCTAATTCCGCATGAAGAAACAAAACATTCAGACAATACAGTGCTCCACCTAATCATAAAAGTGTGGTGAGTGTTCCGCCAAAATTTCAATGTATTTTAAACATATAGTGAAACTGTCCTGTCTTCTAATTTTCTAAATAGAATATTGTGATTCACTCTTTCATATGCTTTGCTAAATGGAATTTATTATACTTTAGAATATTTATATTAAAAAAAGCATTAAATTCAGCACGAAATTTGAATATTAAATGAGTGTATCACACGCCAAAGTAACTAACTGATTTGGGAATTTCAAAATGTTCTCATCGAATTCATGTCTTTTGGATGAGTTTACAGCTAACTTCTCCCATGGAGCTCCGTTGATCTGCCAAAGTTAAGTGAAAGATGGTCAAGCCAAACCTTGTTAAATTTGCTTAATTTGACATCTTTATTTATTTGTTTACTTTATCATTCCTTTCAACTGTTCGTTTTCGCTCACTTACTACTGAAAGTGTTCTCACATTACTTCTATCGGCCGAAATGTCAGATCTTAGTCATTTTCGGTTCTGATCTGATGGATATTTCATTCGTGACTGACTCTCTCTCTCTCTCTCTCTCTCTCTCTCTCTCTCTCTCTCTATATATATATATATATATATATATATATATATATATATATATGTATATATATATATACATACATATATGCGCGCGAGCAAAAAAGTTAATCATTAAAATCTACCTGCAAATACTCGTTTATAAATCACGGATCAAATGTAGAATTCGGACCCCAGCCTTCTTTAGTTAGCTTTATAAGGCTAACTAACGAAAATATCATGACCTAACCTAACCAATCGTCAAGGGCGTACAGTTAACCTAACGATTGGTTAGGTTAGGTCATGATATTTTCGTTAGTTAGCCTTATAAAGCTACTAAAGAAGGCTGGGGTCCGAATTCTACATTTGATCCTAAATCACTAAGCAAACATGAAGGAAGGTGAGATATTTTAATTCTGAAATATAAACTTTTCACCCTACTGCGACGTTGAATAAAGGAAGACAACGAAATAAATGCATTTGTAAATGTTAGAGAATGTTTAGAATTTTGAATAATAAAAAATAATAAAATGCTTGAGTTAACATAGGGTAAAAATATAGGCTATAAAAATAGGCTAAGGAAGTGAATGAAGATGGCGGAAAATGCGATTTCCTGAAAGAAAATATAATAAATTTTTTAAAAGGAAAACATACGCGAGTCGTAAAATATGTTTGAAAAAGTGTGTTTTTCTTTTTTTTTTTTTTCTACAAAAAAAAGGATCACCTGAAGATCAGGGCCCCCAGCCCTCGTTAGTTAGCCTTATAAGGCTAACTAACGAAAATATCACAATTTAACCTAACCATTCGTTAGGTCAACTGTACGTCCTTGACGATTGGTTAGGTTAAGTCGTGATATTTTCGTTAGTTAGCTAACTAAAGAAGGCTGGGGGCCCTGATCTTCAGGTGATCCCCCCAAAAAATAAAACTGAAGCAAATAGAAAAATGATTTTTAAAAATAAAAACTTATAACCTTAACAGAGGTGACTATATTCTGAACACTTTCCAAAGTGTGTATATACATATATACGAGTAGCTTAGCTTATGCAGGAATGAGTAGGTACTTTTTCTGTCTGTTGGATTTCACCCGCACGCGTTCAACGCATTTACATAGAAGTATAAATTCTTTATCTTATGCAAAATCAACTCTTTCAAATTTTATTTGGAAAAAAACCTTTGAATTTTAAAAGAAGATAGAAATTTTCTTTTGCTGGCTCGAGAACACGATCACTGTAGGGAATAAAGGTCTTTCTCTCTGGCACTCAATTTCGTCATTTTACAGTCCACTTTTTATTGTAAATGCAAAATACAGTTAATTTCCATGAAAATCGTCTACAACGAAAGACTGTATAAAAACCGCAAATAACGCGGAAACTTGTAAAACCGCGTAAAATACAATAAATTTATTTCAGTATAAATTGTACAGAAAAGTTATAAGTGACTCTCAAATAAGGAATCAAAAGCATTTGAAATTAAAAGGATTTACTACGTAGTATAATTATGCCAAGTAAGACATATTCCATTTAGTATAACTATGCCAAGTAAGACATATTTCATTTAGTATAACTATGCCAAGTAAGACATATTTCATTTAGTATAACTATGCCAAGTAAGACATATTCCATTTAGTATAACTATGCCAAGTAAGACATATTCCATTTAGTATAACTATGCCAAGTAAGACATTCCATTTGGTATAACTATGCCAAGTAAGACATATTCCATTTGGTATAACTATGCTAAGTAAGACATATTCCATTTAGTATGACTATGCCAAGTAAGACATATTCCATTTAGTATAACTATGCCAAGTAAGACATATCCCATGAAAATTAAATGTAAACCAACAAACCTTATAATAAGCAATCAACACACGTATTCACACAGAAAGTTGACTTCAAAATAGTTTCTTGATATCAGAACAACCATTCAGAATAGTCTGAATACCCCACCCCCCAAACTTTAAAACCAGTGCCCATATGAAGATAATTATTATAATCTTTTCAAATACATTCATGAAAATGAAGCCATAGTTTTTTTCCTACCAGTTAGTGAAGTACTAAATTTCAATATATATATATATATATGATGATAATGATAATGATGATAATGATAATTATATTGATAAACTTTATTAGCAGGATATAAATCCCATAATCTCATATATATATATATATATATATATATATTATAGATATATATATATATATATATATCCCAGAAGAGTTCCTTGTTCCATGCACTGTCTGTGTGTATCATATATATATATATATATATATATATATATATATATATATATGAGATTATGGGATTTATATCCTGCTAATAAAGTTTATCATTATCATCATTATCATTATCAGCTAGACTTTGTACTCATTCGTCAGCTACACTCTGTACTGAACGGACGCATTTCCCGAGTTCTCTGATATTGCTTCTACTTTTGCATATTGCTAATAATTTTACTTTTTGAAAGTTTTGAATTTTATATATTTGTGTTTATATTCACATTGTTATCGTAAGTAATTGAATATTAGTGGTTTTTAGCGATTTAGAAGTTTTCATAGCGTGCCGGCTTAATTTAACTTAAACTTGTGACGGTTATAAACTAATTTTAACTGCGCGATGCCGTCGCAGAAAGCCTCGTGTGTTAGGTGTGGGGTAAACCGGTGGTATACGGATTTTAAAGATTATAATGGCGGTCCTATGGCGATTACCAAGAGATCAGTTTGTTTCTTTTGCGATTTAAGGGAGGAAATAGTTGACATAAAACGCAGTGTACGTGAGGTAACGGAAGGACTTGCAACGCTTGATGAGGGCAGGGGTAGGGCTACGGTTGACGAAAGCCGAACCAATACTAACGTTGAAGACGTTAGTAATTTGAAGGGTGAGGTGAAACTAGTTTCTAGTTTAGGTAGCTTATCGGGAAGGTTGGATAGAGTTGAGGAAGGGGTTAAGGTTAGTCCGAGATTAGTAGAAGGGAAGGGATTTAGAGAAGTTAATGATGGAGCTAGGCCGTGTAAGTTAGGTGATAGGAATCCCCCCCCCCTATCGAGGTTTCGAACCCTTTCGCCCATTTGGAAAGAGACGTGAATGAGGGGGAAACTATTTTAAGTGGGGACTCTAGTGCGCCATATGGACACAAGAGTTCGATGAACGGCATCCAACCAAGAGGAGGAGGGTCTGTCTCCTAGGGACCAGGGTTGACAAAGTTAGAGACGAAGTGGATAGGATTGACGTTGCCTCCCGTCACTCGACGTTGGTGACGATGGTAGGGGGCAACGACTCGTATAAGCCCGATACAAGAGTGCCTGACCTTTTGGAGAGATAGAGGGGATTAATTAGGTCCCTGAAGGCGAGGTCAGATAGGTCTTTAATTCTAGGTATTACCCCTAGGCACGGTTTGGGTCTTAGGATTACGTCTAAAACGATATGTTTTAATACTAAATTAGAAGAGATTTGTGCTGAGGAAAATGTACCCTTCGTAAAGCTGTGGTCAGAATTCAGTGATCCTAGCCTTTTTATAAAAGATGAGGGTTCATTTTAATGAAATAGGTAATGCTAGGCTATGTAGGTTAATTGACAAAAACGTACGAAAGCTGTGTAGGTCAGTAGTATAGCCGCAAAAGGGGAGAGTGCAAGAATGTTGCAAGTGATTACGTAATGTTGCAAAGGGGGGTGGGGGTGTTGCACAGGGGGGGGGTTGCAACAAAAATTAATTCCCGCCAAAGAGTACTGGCCTTTGTTGCCAACCGGGGTTGCAAGGGGCATGCAACTTGGAGGCGGAGTTCTCCCCCAAGCTATTCCCCCCAAAGGGCCATGCGATATGCGTTGAAGTTAGGGCGCGTCGTATTAGTTTTAATTTTGTTGTTGTTTATAGACCTCCCGTTCAACCCCTCGATACCGATACTAGATTTTACTCACTTCTTGGTAATTTTATTGACAATCGGAATAGTATAATTGTCGGAGACTTTAACTGCCCTAATGTTAATTACAAGACTTTTACTGGTAATGAGGAGGGTTTGAGATTGATTGAGTTCATGGAAGATAATTTTTTACGACAGATGGTTACCAAACCAACGCGCGGTGACAATATTTTAGACGTGGTGATGACGAACGGCGAAAATACAGTCGAAGGTTTAGAAGTAGGCGAGAGTTTAGGATGTAGTGATCATCAAATTATTAGGTTTAAGCTATTGATAGAAAACACTAAGGATAGTAACGTAATAGAAGTCCTTGATTTTCGTCGGGCTAATTTTGATAGTTTTGCGGATAGGATGAGAGTAGTGGACTGGGCTAACTTATTTATGGGTAATGACACAAATTTGCATTGGGAGGCGTTTAAAGAAAGTTTTATGAATATTGAAAGGGAGTTTATTCCTCGTGGGCCCAAGTGCGCTGGAAATCATGATAGGCCGAAGTGGTGGACTAGGGAAATAGACGAGTTCATAAACGAGCGTAACAGAGCGTATAGACTTAATAAGCGCAGTGGCACGGCAGCTAACTTTAATAGATATATCGAGCTTAGACGTCAGGTTAAAAGATCAGTTAGGAATGCTAAGCATAATTTAGAGATACTTATAGCTGCGGATAGTAAACATAATCCAAAAAAGTTTTTTGAATACGTCAATAATCGTAAGCCGATAAAAGATAACATAGGCCCTCTGGTGGATGTTAACAGTGCTTTGGCTTCCGACGCTCAGGCGATGGCGGGTATTTTGAATAACTTTTTTGCGACAGTTTTTACCGTAGAAGACGTAAATAATGTCCCCGACGTGGACAATATTGTTCCATTTAGTAGAGACTATTTTGGATGAAATAACTGTTTACGAGGGTGAGATTGCGCATTATATCGATAGGCTAAAAGTTAGCAAGGCTCCAGGCCCTGACGCTTTTTATCCTAGACATTTGAAAGATTTGAAAGACGTTATTGTAGGCCCCTTAACGAAGATTTTTAATCAGTCACTGGAAACGGGGATTATTCCTGAAGACTTCAAATTAGCTAACGTCACGTCCATTTTTAAAAAAGGCGACCGCACAGTAGCTAGCAATTATAGGCTCATTAGCTTAACGTCACTTGTCGGTAAACTTCTGGAATCCGTAGTTAGTGATCGTATCATCGATCACTTAGAAAGTAGAGATTTGATTAATAAGAGGTCAGCATGGGTTTCGACGCCATAGATCTTGTTTAACTAATTTGTTAGAATTTTATAACGAAATAGTGCGCGAATACGATAGGCTTAGAGCGGCCGACATTATTTATTTAGATTTTAAAAAGGCGTTCGATACAGTTCCGCATAGAAGATTAATTGCGAAGGTTAAAGCGCACGGTATACGCGGTCAGCTAGCTAACTGGTTAGAAGAATGGCTTCGTGCTAGGAGATAGGAGACAAAGGGTCGTTGTTAATGGTAGTGAATCAGGGTGGTTGGGTGTAGGTACCGGTATTCCACAGGGTTCAGTGTTAGGCCCATTGCTATTTGTAATTTACATTAACGACATAGATGTAGGATTGACTAGTAATGTGTCAAAATTCGCGGACGATACTAAAATAGGCAGTAAGGTTGTTAACGATGACGATAGAAATAGGCTCCAAGACGATGTAAATAGGATTATAGAGTGGACGGATAAATGGCAGATGCACTTTAACATAGACGAATGTAAAGTTTTGCATATAGGTTCTCGTAATAATAATTACACGTACACGATGGATGATAGAGAGTTAGCGAGCGTTGACGAGGAAGTAGATTTAGGCGTACCCGTATCTAAGGATTTAAAAGTTAGGAACCAGTACCTGGACCCTTGCGCAAAAGCTAATAGGATGTTAGGCTTCATAGCGCGTAATTTCGAATTTAAATCGAAGGATATTATATTGCCCCTTTACAAGTCCTAGGTCAGGCCTCATTTAGAATATGCCGTTCAGTTTTGGTGCCCGTATTTGCGTGAGGATATTGATAGGTTCGAAAGGGTTCAGCGTCGTGCCACGAAACTAATTCCGTCATTGCGACATTGCGAACAAGCCTTATGAAGATAGGATTAAAGAGTTAGACATGCATTCATTCGAAACTAGGAGATTAAGTGGGAGCTTATTGAAGTTTTCAAAATCGTTAATAACATCGATAACGTAAATTTTGACAAACTGTTCACTTTCGATAATAGCAATACTCGTAATAACGGATTTAAGTTGCGTGGCAGACGTTTCATTACTAATATCGCTAAAAACGTTTTTACGTTTAAAGTAATTGATAAATGGAATAATCTTCCCGCGCCCGTCGTGAACTCTACCAGCGTTAATGTTTTTAAAAACCGTCTAGATAGGCATTTTAAAAATATTAACGTTGTTTAAAATAAAAAAAACAATTAGCAACAGGAGCTCTGGGGGTGGTAATCGGGGATGAGTCTGTTGACGTCTAATGCCAGCTTGTGACATGCCAGCGTGTGATATGCCAACAAAAAAAAAAAAAAATAATTAGACTAACACGAACTTAGTTGTAGCTTGTTGAGTAAATTAACCCACTTTTTGTTGTTATTTATACTTTTGTTTCTTCTTCTCTCCTTATTTGCATGTCTGTAACTCTATTGCATGTCTGTAGTTTGCATGGTATGAGTGTTTGAGTTTTTCACGCCTTTCCAGCCTAGTGGGCTGTATCCTCTACCTCCCTATGGAGTAGACGCAGGGGTCCCCAACCTTTTTGTGCCGAAGAGCACATTCAAGACTACCGGTAGTGCGGCGGGCACCATTTACTTTTTCAAGGCAAATTTATAGTTGGACTTAATAATGAACATAATACACAAAAAAACATTTAATTCGTATGTAAAATAATGAACATAATTCACAAAAAAAAACAAGGATGGGCTAACTAAGAATCTTAGAAAAATTATCAAAACGATAACTTAATTTATTTATAAAGAAATAATTATTTTCAAATAAATGAGCATCTGTTTCCGTAATTAACTACTAAAATTTAATAAAATGTTAAGTATGTTACATATTTTAAATATTTAGTAACTAAATATTTCAAATATGTAACATACTTAACATTTTATTAAAAATTTAAATAAAAACTTATCAATCGTAGTCAGTCAGTGGCGGGCACACGCAAAAGGGTCGGCGGGCGCCAAGGTGCTCGCGGGCACAGGGTTGGGGACCCCTGGAGTAGAGGATCGATCTGCAACAGCTGGAAGAATGTGTTGCTTTGAGTTAAGAATGTGTTGCATGGTTTGTAAGCGTTCTTATTTTACTTCTTTTCATCTTTCACCCCTTTCCGGCAGAGTGGGCTCTACCTCCTTAGGGAGTAGAGGACTGTTCTGCAACCTTTCCTATTCTCTCCCACTATTTTTCTGACTTGTCGGCAGTGGCCGGCGGATGATGATGGTGAGTCTTTTTTCTCTTTTTCTGAATGAATGTTAACCCATGAGTGATAGGTGTTGCTACTTACTTAACCCCTTATTCTCTTCTCTTAACTCCCTACTCTTTCCTTTCTCTCGGGCTAACCTTAGAGTGGATCTTAGTGTCTTTGTTAGCCTTAGCTTCTGTAGATCATTATCATCATTATCATTATACTACAGGCTTTAATAATGCATTTCACATCAGTTTGCTGTTATACTGATTACAATCAGACTCTGTTATTAGAAGTAATGAGGTACGTAATTTTAGAGAGAAAAAAATTAATGGGAAATATTTGTTTTGTTTTAGTTGATCCGATTGTTCGTTCGCTGAGTGAGTAAATCTGCGTCTATTTTAGGAGTTGATGAACTGGTAATTTGTGGGAGACAAATACGAGACTCTTCTTAAATGTTTTTGATGGGAACATTGGTATGGTGTGGATTTAATATTATAACTGAATTAATTATATATATATATATATATATTATACCTCGTCAGGGAATGAAAGGAGAAGGCGAGATGCCCAAAATATATACAGCGGGACGGAAAACAAAAAGATTATCACATAATTAACAAGAGTTAATGAGAGGCAAAAGGAATTTTAAAAGGATATTGTCAATTTTATACATTCCCGCACTGTTATTGAAATTTTTTTTAAAATAGATAAATGCACATTCTAGAATATTCCTTTCAATTATGTATGTATGTGTGTGATTTTTAATTACCACAACCCATTAAATCCATCATAATGTCCTGCGTGGTGAATTTATCGTATTAGATTTTCATGTGAACTGCGTTCCAGCCATGTATGAATGTTGAAACCTCAAAACACTGTGCCATATGCAATTTTCTACAAAATCAAAATAACATGGTACAGTATATTGGTGGTCTTTCTGTTATAGGGTACAGTAATGTAATGTAATGGTGGGGTTGTTTAACCTCCTTCGCAACATCTAAGGTCATATGACCGAAGGGACATACAGCTTTATGTGGTATTTGCACAACTGGTCGCTACATAATCTGGACGGACTCAGAAGACGGTCTCCTACCCAACTACTCTCCAGACTCTTCGCTGATCAACCGGAAGTGGTGTTACGACACTGACCACGACCCACGACGTAGCCCTGGTGGGTACAAGTAACATATCATCCTCTCTTCCAGGAGGGCTACATCATGGCCAATATCGTACACTATAAAAAATTAAATTGCATATTTGGACTGTTTTGGGGGTTCAGTAAGCTGCTACACATTAGGCTATCAAAAGGGGCATCAAAAAGCGGCATCAGAAAGGGGTATCAAAGAGGGGCATCAAAAAGGGGCATCTTCGTCATAGAAATTACTAGTTTCAAATTGGTAAACAAAAATTTAAGAGATTTCAATCCGGAAACTGCAATGTTTTTAAATAAAATGTTTTGACCTTTGATGATGTCTCTAAGAAGTAAAGTTTAAAATTTAATTATTCGATTAATTAAAATTTTAATACAAAAATACAATTGAAAAAGTATATATTTAATTTAACCAAAAACATATGTTTAAATTGAACATAAATTATGATTACTTTGGACTCAGTTATTATCATACTACCCACGAAGTCGAACCGAATTTCCTGAAATTTTAGTTTTAGGTTAGAATGTTTTAATTTAAATTCTTAACATATTTTTTAGGATTATTTAACTTTTTAACATATTTTTTAGGATTATTTAACTTTTTAACATATTTTTAAGGATTATTTAACTTTTTAACATGTTTTTTAGGATTATTTAACTTTTTAACAAACATATTTTTTAGGATAAAGAAATTTGGAAAAGTTCCTGCCCTGAGATTTTTTGTATTGGACTTCTATGTTTCTATAAAAATCGATAATCATGCATTAATCCTCAGAATTATATGGAAGAGCAACACTAAATCCTCTAAACCAGGAGTTCACAAATGGGGATACTCGGCATCCTGCTTTAGAGCAAACTTTCATATGGAAAAGTACTCTCAAAAGACGGTGTAGCGGCTACACCGTCTTTTGAACAATTTTGAATAGGTGGTGGTACGGGGCACTTGCAGAAGAGGTTGGGAGCTCCTGCTCTAAACTAATAGTATCCCTTCTTCTAAACATGAACTGTGTTCTGCCGAAAGGTTCATAAGATATGTGATCATTGTGTCGGACGCACGAAGGCTTTGGGATATAGCGAAACGGATGGCACAGTATTAACAATCGTATAGGTGTTAACGCAGATATCATACTAGTTTGTTGGAACATCGATGAGACATATTTTATCGTGTGTGACGTGGCATTCAGACGAAATTTGGAGCCAGAAATGTGCCATAAAAAAGCTCCATTCCAGTTGTGAGGAAACAAATTGTAATTTAGCGTTTGGTGTGTGAGTGTGTGTGTGTATATGTTTATGTTGGGGCTGGCAAATGAAAAGGAAATAGACATGGTTGCCAAAGAGCTAGGACATGGGCGTAACCTCATCATGTTGTTCAAATATTGTATAAAAGTGAAAATAATATTGTTTATTGTGCTGAGCTTTTACCATAATGAGTTCAGCACGATTAAAACTCAGTTCATAGACGATTTCAACACGCTACGTTCATTATGTAGAATTTTAATATACATATATTAATATTCTACATAATGTGTGTGTGTGTGTGTGTGTGTAGTTACAAATCATTAACTTTAATTTGGCTCCATTTTTCAATAGCAAGATTCGTTATTCCTATTTTCTTTTTGTTTGCTTATTTGAATCCCTCGTAATTACATAAATTCGTCGTAGCAATTAAATTGAAATAGAATTAAAAGCAATTATTTCAACATGTTTTTAGGCTTTAATTTACAGCATTATTGGATACGTTTAATTAATCCATTTTTTTTAATTATATTCTCGTTTTGACATTTTTTTTCATATAAATTTAGATTCCATTCATTAATGTCATTTTTTGAAAATGTAAAAAATGTGTTTCATAATTTTATATAAAATATAAATCATGAATTCGAAATTGGAGTGATTAATTTCGCGTGTAAAATATGCATTCGAATTGAATAGAAAGACTTTCGGGTTAATTTTAATTTTAAGTTCGATTCGGACTAAAGTCGATTTTTGTTTATTGATAACGAAATATTAATGGTTTTAATTATTAATTAAAAGCTGTATTAATTGTTCGCGTTTATATTAACTTTCAAATGCGATAATATTGATAAATTTTTCAAAGAAAAGGATAGACATAGTGTTTTTTATCTGATGTTTGAATTTAATGGTGTACCTCTAGTCCTCTCTCTCTCTCTCTCTCTCTCTATATATATATATATATATATATATATACAGTATATAGACGGTTTATGGTAGTGTAATGGTTAGCGTTGCTAACTACGAATCCACGGTCCCGGGTTCGTTTCTCGACGATGGCAGGCGGCGCTCAGCTCACCCATCTGTTCATATTTCCATAAAAAAAAATAGTTGGTATATAAATGGGTACCCTGGGTAAACAAATGGTTTAAGCTACTGGACTGTTGATCGCGAGGTCGTGAGAAAGAAAAATATTAAACGAAGGTGAGAGAAAAATTACAAAATGACATTGAAACATTATTCAAGTAGGTTGAAGACAGCAACAATATGAAGTTCACCCAAGAAAAATTCCAATTTTTAAGATATGGTAAAAATAAAATGCTCCATAATAAAGGGTACAAAACCATGCAAGCCAAACAGATAACACCTAAACCACAATCAGGGATCTTGGAGCAATAATGTCGTCAGATGCAGAATTCAGAGAGCACTATAACATCAAAAATTACAACAGCTAGAAAAATAATGTGAGTCTTCTGGATGAGCTTCCATAGTTAAAAACAAACATCACACTTATGGCCATATAGAATCGGGACGTGGCAAAGATGAAGGCCAATACAAAGAATTTTTACGTCTGAGACAGAGAAAACGAAAGATGAAGACGACTGGTCTCGCCTACAAACCCTGAAACTCTACTCTCTGGAAAGAAGAGGCGAGGAATATACAATAATATAAATATGAAAAAATACTGCACTCAAGGGATGTGTCCCGAACTTTAAAAGTAAAATAGAAACACATTGGAATGATAGAAGAGGCAGAGTCTGTACTGTCCCAATTGCGGTAGGACACGGGACATAGAAACGAAGATGGAAAATACCCTTAGAATACGTGGCCCAAAACTCTTCAACGTGCTGCCAAAAGAACTAAAAACCTCCAGCACACCGACCTGAATAATTTCAAAAACCAGCTGGACAGGTTCTTGTGCAAAGTTGCTGATCAGCCATGCGTGACTGACTACGAGGACAGGAGGGGAGCAGAAACCAATTTTCTCTTCCCCAAAATCCCGCGAATGAGGCGGGATGCTGAGAGGAGTCGACCGCAAGTCGATCTTCAACTGTCATTCGAAACCTTCTCAAGTATCTCAATAACAATCCCGTTGGAAAAACCCAAAAGTTATCGTGAATTCAGATGAATAATACGCACTTTCTTTCCCAAATCAAGAAGTTCAAGTACCATCCCCTATTCATGATTTGTTTCTATATAAGGATTGAAAGCTAACGCTCAATATGGACAGACCAGACAATGAGAGAGAGGAACAGACAGGAGTGCAGACAAGAGAAAGAGGAGGAGACAGCCCACAGTAACAGCGAGCGCTGAACTCAGCGATGAGGCCGAGGTTGTCGGCCTAATTTAAAATAGACTTACCACACTCGTTCAATAAATCCTAATGTACATAGCAAATCATCTCTCTATATTTAACTTCTTAACCCCGTAAGAAAGGTGGTTTACCATTTGGATAATACGTCTGGGAGAGTACGAACCCAACACCTCGGAAGAGAGTATCAGAACCGATGATAACAAATGAAATCGTGGGTGAAACAGAAAAACTCAGAAACAAGAGACGCACAAACCCTCACATCATTTTTTATTTCATTATTATATTAATGGTGTTAGGTGTGTCCCAGATAAGTTTTTATTCATCTGGTATTCCACCGTTTCACGTTTAAAATTCTGAGTAGAAAGGGTTGTTGTTGTTGTTGTTCGTTGAAGAAAGAAGAAGAAAGATGATTTACGTATTCGCCAGTGGCGTAACACCCTAACAATAGGCCCGGGTGCGACAGATGACTGGGGCCCTTGGTGGAGCTGAAAATTTTTCACTTTTGCTCACTGAATTAGTGGCTTAAAATTGTTAGTTTTAATAGGGAAAAAATAGACAAAGTTGAATATAATATAATCAACCATTATATTAAAACAAATAGGTATACAAGTAGGTAGGGCCTATACAAAATGTAGGGATATAAGCAGATATACAAGTATATGTAGGTATACAAATTGAGTGACAAAATTAAAAATTTCTAGCTTCTGACTCACAATATTAACATCCAAAATCTACTTTTCTAACTTTTTTGTTTGCAAATGAATCAATAACATTCGCAATGTTTATCTGGTTTGCTTTTTCGTTGTTTTGTACGGACAATAGGGCAAGGCCAGAAAGTCGTTCTTGGGAAACTCGTGATCGCAGATAGTTCTCGATCAGCTTAAGTTTCGAAAATGAACGCTCGCACTGTGCAATTGTCACAGGAATAGTAAGGAATATTGTACACGCGGTGATGATATCCAGAAAACTACTCTGCACACTGTTAAAGTCTATAATGATACCCGTATTTAATTCAAGCACAGTCGACAGTGATTTTAACTGGACAGGAGTCAGTAGGCCCCCTGTTGCTGGAGGCCCGTGTGCGACTGCAGTCCTTGCATCCTGCTAGTTACGCCCCTGAACTATTCGCCGAAAGAAGATTTGGTGACGAAAGTCAAAGAACGACAATATTCTGGGACTACGAAAACTACGAGAACATCAAATTCAACTTCATGCATGAGAAACGACTGCATGACTACAAGCATTGAAAGCAGTTAACGACTGCACGACTACTAGCATTGAAAGCAGTTAACGACTGCACGACTACTAGCATTGAAAGCAGTTAACGACTGCACGACTACTAGCATTGAAAGCAGTTAACGACTGCACGACTACTAGCATTGAAAGCAGTTAACAACTGCACGACTACTAGCATTGAAAGCAGTTAACGACTGCACGACTACTAGCATTGAAAGCAGTTAACGACTGCACGACTACTAGCATTGAAAGCAGTTAACGACTGCACGACTACTAGCATTGAAAGCAGTTAACGACTGCACGACTACTAGCATTGAAAGCAGTTAACGACTGCACGACTACTAGCATTGAAAGCAGTTAACGACTGCACGACTACTAGCATTGAAAGCAGTTAACGGCTGCACGACTACTAGCATTGAATGAAGTTAACGACTACACGACTACTAGTATTGGAACAACTAACGCCTACACGACTACAGAGGGAAATCGACAACAATAATTAAAACCTAAAAAAGTTATACTATATATAAAATTATTTTATAATGAAGAAAGAGAATATTTACATAAGTGATTCCAATGGATAGCTCTTGTCACTAATTTCTGTGGGACTTGCATTAGAGTTGGTTTAAAATTTCTTTTTGTTATTTTTAGTATTAAAGTTGTTAAATTTAACTAAAATAATGGATTAATTATGAGAGAAAAAAATTTAGCTCTTGAAATTAAACTGAACGATTATGTCTATACAAATTATTCAAACAGAGAAAAATATTTGGATCTTGTCTCAAAATTTTATAAGACAAGTAATACATTTTAGGAGTGTGTTCAGAACGAATATGATGAATTATGTTATGGTGATTCAGACGTAGAAGTTTGCGAATCCGTAGTATGTGTGCACTGAAAACATGGAAAATGAAATGATTTATGAATTTTGTTATGTTAATTCTGATTTGGAAATCTGTGATTCTGTGATGCATGAATACTAGAATATGACAGCAAAAGTGTTCTGAGTCAAATTATTAGCATGCATGGTTCAGTTTGTTATAAGCAGTGCAACGAATATAATGTGTATAATATTACAAAGCTGGGCACTTGCGGTTTTTTTTGCGGTACTGCGGTACTGCGGTACTACCGCACTACCAAACCGGTACCGCATAACGCAGTACCGCAAAGGATCGCTGAAAGTACAGCCTGTACTTTCAGCGATCCTTTGCGGTACTGCGTTATGCGGTACCGGTTTGGTAGTGCGGTAGTACCGCAGTACCGCAGTACCACAAAAAAAACCGCAAGTGCCCAGCTTTGTATAATAATACAAAGGTAATATATACTGAAAATGGCTTAAAAACTATGTTTTATGTAAGGAATACTTAATTTTCTATGATGATTATGCCGTGAGTAAGATCAAACAAAAGCTTAATAATGATATTGCGTTGAGTGTTGATGAGCAGTACAATAAAAGCGATCGTGAAAGCGTCCTGAATTTTATGCTACGTGATGAAAATATGAAAACAAATAATGACCTCAGTAATTTAATTTCGTGCAGTAGTGCGGCTGAAATGCGGGAGGGAGCCTGCTAACGATACTCTTGTTGGAAATAAACAAAGAGAAAAATTTAGGAGGAGCGTAAAAAATATCCTTTTGGGAATTAGAGAAATTTTTAACCCAAGTTTTGGAATTAGATATGGATTTAGCCCTTGTCAGGAAATTATTGAATTTCGGGAGGATGTTACCCCGAATGTGTTCCAGAGAATATTGCGGTCAGAGATGTTTTAACGCCTTGGAACGTTGTTTCAGAAAATATTTCAGTCAGGGAAATTTTTGCCTTCTGTGATTTAATTAGGGATGTTGTTGCCCCCCCCCCCTGTGATTTAAGATCTGAAAAGAGTAATTTACTCGATAGTAATTCGGAAGCGCCATTCGTATTGTAGTGGGACTTCAAACGAAAAGGAAAAATCCAGGGTTGATCGAAAAGACAAAGCTAGTGGTAAAGAAGAAATTTCGTTTTACAGTGGTACCAGGGCTACTTCTAAGACAATTCTAGGGGGTGGGTTAAAGTAGTTTAATTTTTTGTATTTGTATTTGATCACAAATAACACAAATCAAATCAAATGTATATGTTGATACATATATATTCATACGCTCATATATACTCATATATATATACTCGTATGCTCTTATTTTATTTTAGTAAGTGGGTGAAATCTTTTTGTACGTGGCAACTGCCCACCCACCTGGGCATATATATATATATAATATATATATATATATATATATATATATATATATATATATATATATATATATATATATATATATATATATGAATATACAGTATATGAACATATGAGTATATATATATATATATGCATCAACATATATGATTTGATTTCTGTTGTTTGTGATCAAATACAAATACAAGAAAAACAAACCCTATTTTAACCCACCAACTAAAATTGTTTTCGAAGTAGCCTTGAATGGGACTGTACTCTAAAAACAGAAATATAAAGAAGTTAATTTGGGAAAGGATGATGAGATGATAGTTCTAGTAAACAGAATCAATAATTTACAAATGGAAGGAAGTTATAAATTTGAGAATTTTGGAAAATTTGAAGTTTTGGCTCCCGTGAATGGAGTTACACTTTTGTTGTTGAAAAAATACGTGAAAGTGAGTTTGTCATGACTTTTGAGTCTTGTAGTGAAACTAATCACTATACAATTGAATGCGTGATTTATTCTTTGTATTGTCTTAACCCGGAAGCGTACCAGGACTTAGTCCAAGTTGTACAAGAAGAGGTGGAAGTAAAAATAAATTCTCTCGAATATAGAAAATATTTCTGATAATGTTGAGTGTTTGGATGATAGATTTTAAACTCATAAGATTATGAAAGCGCGTGAGTGTGGGGGGGGGGGGGGCGTAAACTTGGAATTAAGGTTAATGAGGTTCACATGAAAGGAGATAAAGTGTTTTGGCATTGTCGTATACGTTTCATGTACAGGGTGAGCGAAAAGTCCCTGTGCACCTGCAAGAAGTGTAGTGAACCTGCACCTGCACTGTTGGAAGTGGACAGGTGCACAGGGACTTTTCGCTCACCCTGTATAAATTTCTCAAAATACTACAACTAATATATTTTTTAAAAACCTATAATTCTTACGAAAACGAAGGGAGCTATTGAAGAATAGGAACCCCAGCCTTCTTTAGTTAGGCTTATAAGGCTAACTAACGAAAATATCACGACCTAACTTAACCAATCATTAGGTTAACTGTACGCCCTTGACGATTGGTTAGGTTAGGTCATGATATTTTCGTTAGTTAGCCTTATAAAGCTAACTAAAGAAGGCTGGGGGCCCTATTCTTCAATACCTCCAAACGAAGTACCGGTACGTACGTCTGAAAATATAGTTTGCTTGGAGTGAAATTTGGACGAAAACGATCAAATGACCTGTTATAATTGTTATGGAAAATTGAAAAGAAGTAATTTGTACGCTTGGTAAAGTGGTTAATATTAACCTATTAAGGACAAGAAAAATAAAAAATAAAAAAATGCTGGTAGAAAAATCTACCAGTGGTCCTTAATGGGTTTATATAGTTTAAGGGTGCATAATACATTATCTCTAATCTATATTAACAAAGATTAAGGATATATAAAAAGTTATGTTAAGTTGATATATTAAGTGGGATATATATCAAGTGGGAATTTTGTTTGCGTGACTTAGGTAACATTTTATAACATTACTAGTTTTAGCTTAAAGTAAATAAAGTGGGATTTACTAATAAAGAATATATTTTTTATTTGTTAATACTTAAGTGATGTAACTGTAAATTGAGTGAGATTAACCGTAATAATTACAATTATCATAATAATTGGCTTAAAGTACATAAAGTGGGATTTACGAATAACAATTTTTTTGACTTATCAATACTGTAAGTGATGTAATTGTAAATTGAGTGAGATTAACCGTAATAATTACAATCATAATAATTAGCTTAAAGTACATAAAGTGGGATTTACGAATAACAATTTTTTTTACTTATCAATACTGTAAGTGATGTAACTGTAAATTCAGTGAGATTAATTGTAATAATTAAAATTATCATAATGAAATTTCCTGTCACTGAATATTTATGAGTTATGAACTAGCAATTTTAAGACTTTCTACGACTCGTATTTTGATTTTTCTTCACATTTTCGTTCACTAAGTGGCTTTTCAGATTTATTTATGAAAGAATAATGAGACTTATTTATGAAAGAAATTGACGACATAATAGTTTAATGTTTTCATTCAAAGTTTGTATATTCTTAACAGAAAAGGTTTTTTTTTTGTGATTAAACTCTCCAATTACAGTAAACATTTTTATGCGAATTATTTTCAATCTTGACTCGGAATTAATTGAATAGAATTTTCAAGTAAATTTTTGAATAGAAATGAATACCGAAGTTATTTTCATTAATTTCTTCTTTTTTTGTTTTTTATTATCCATTTGTAAAATCATACTTTCTTTCATTTTGAGGTTTTGTAGAAGAAATTTTAATGGAAATTGATGGGATTAATTTGAGTGCTTGATTTAATGATGAAATGGATATTCTTCAAATAATTTTATTAGAATTTAACGAGGGGGGAGGGGTGTATTTCGTGGGAAGGATTCTTATATTTGTTAGGCATTGAATTACAAGTGAACAATGATTGCTTATTAATTGTAAACTGCTATTTACCATACAACAACGGCAGTAATCGAGATGAATACATTGATTTGCTGTTATCAGATAACCCCCAAATATTCTCACTGTATAATAATGGGGGACTTTAACGCGCATGTGAACTCGGAATTCTTTGTAGAATTGGGTAACATGCGCGAGTCGGCCAATTTAAGTATAAGTGATGTAGAGGTATTACGGGTAACCAGTGGTAATTTCACATATGTTAGTGATATGAGTGGTACCACCAGGTGGATTGATCAGTGTCTCACTAGTAATAATCTAAAGGATCGAATTGTTAGAGTTCATATTCTGCATGATTTCCTTCTTTCTGATCATAGACTATTAGAAATATTAATTAACTTTACCAATTTATGCGCAACACGACCTAACAAGAACTCAATAGGTAAGAATAATCGCGTCGATTGGTTTAATGTTAATATGCAACAGAGAATAGAATATAAAGACAGAACAAGTCACCTCTTTAATAATTTAGAAATTTTGCATCTTGCCTGTAGTAATCCTTGCGCAAATGATTCTCACTGTAAACTCATAGATAGGTATTATAGTAAGATAATATCTGTTAAGAGAAGCAGGAAGCCCCCCCTGATTAAATCTTACAACTATCATACTAAGATTATTCCTGGATGGAATAATTTTATTGACCCCCTGAAGAGGGAATCGAAAGACGCCTATGATCTGTGGTGCTTTCATGGTAGACCCAGATTAGGACCAGTATACATGAATACGTGTAGAAGTAGGGGTCAGTATAAGGCGGCCATAAGGCGATGTAAACAGGAAGAAGAGTCTATTCGAGCATCAAAAGCCTGTGAAACTCGCATAAATAACGATAACAACAAATTTTGAAAATTTGCTAAGAATCAAACGGATGTCAAAAATGTCCTCCCTCCAACAATCGATGGGGTGTCTGGGGAGGATGAAATTGCAAAGCTGTGGAAAAACCACTACGCTAACATTCTTAACAGTGTGGGAGGGACAAGGGAAAATACTTTAATATCAGTTTCTGAAGTAAAGAGGTTAATTAAAGAGTTAAACACCGGTTCTGCATCAAGGATAGATGACTTATCGAATGAGCACTTAAAATATGCCAATGACGTAATATGTCTGCATATATCATTGCTCCTATCAGCCATGCTTGCTCGTAGCTATATCCCTACAGAGTTCATGAGGGTATATATCTTGCCCCTGGTCAAAAATAAGTACTGAGACATTCTGTCCAGCAATAATTACAGGCCTATCGCTGTCGCTTCCTGCTTCTCGAAACTACTAGAAAAACTCTTGTTACTCCGATTAAATGATTTCCTATGGACATCTCCTGATCAGTTTGTTTTTAAAAGGTCCCACTCAACTGACCCATGTATCTATGTACTTAAAGAAACAGTATCTAAATACATTGACAGTAATTCAACTATTTATAGCTGTTTCCTAGACATAAGTAAAGCATATGATAGGGTGAACCACAATATTTTACTTGAAAAGCTGGAAGACAGGAAGGTTCCCATGTACATATTAAACGTATTGAAATTTTGGTATTTCCACCAATCTTTCACTGTTAGGTGGGGCAATGTACTATCCGAGTGTTTTGGCTCCTCTTGCAGGGTGAAACAAGGCTCCTTGCTTTCCCCTATACTGTTTAATGTGTATATTGACAGATTAATTGCTTCACTTAATGAGGCAACAGTGGGATGTTGTATAGATAACACAAGGATAAATAACTTAGTTTATGCCGATGATATGGTGTTAATAAGTCCCTCTGTTAAAGGTCTGGATCGGCTACTAAAAGACTGCGAAGTGTATTCGCAGAAACATGATCTTCTTTTTAATGTTACAAAAACTAAGGTTATGCAATTTCATCCTAAAAGCTGTAATCAGCCAGCTGATATAAGGTTTAAAATGAATGGTGAAGTAATTGAGGAAGTACGGTACAAGAGTTTAAGTATTTGGGTCAAACTATTACCAGCTCCTCGAGTGATGACTCGGATATAAGAAAACAATCTCAAAGCCTGTTTGCTAAAGCGAATATGACCATAAGGAACTTTCGATTCTGTACAAGTGAAGCTAAAGACACTCTCTTTCCTACTTTCTGCAGTAATATATACGGACAGCAACTCTGGGTTAATTATAAAAAAGGTTCTGGCAGAACCCTAAATTTGATGTACAATAGGTCTTTTAGACGCTTACATAAATTACCCCCCGAGATGCTCAGCTTCGCAAATTTTTGCTACCCGCAATGTCCCGAGCTTCCTGGAGGTAACAAGACGTGCTCAATACAGTCTAATGCAACGAATTAAAAATCAACCAACCCGATTATCCAAGCTATCCATGAGTCCTGCCATTTATCCTCTGAGGCCTAAGCTATGGACTCCTTGGTACGAAAACGTCTGTCTGTAGCTCCACTTAACTCCGACATTACAGTATTATTTCTAATCAGTTGCATATATTTCTATCCTTAGTATATGAACTGTCATTGTATTAATAATATATGTCATATGGACTATGGTCTGCCAATAAACCTTTTCATTTTCATTTTATAATAACGATCACGCAGAAAAAAATTCATATTGTGAATTCGAATGAATAATAGCAGTTTCTTTCTCAAGAATCTGTTTACGTATTAATATTCTCACCTTTCAAGTATCATTCCCTAGTTATTATTTGTGTCTATTTGTGTCTAAGGGTTGAGAGCTAACGTTCACTCGGGACAGACAGCGAGAGACAGAGGGACAGACAGGAGTACAAACAAAAGAAGGAAGAGGAGACAGCCCACAGTAACAGCGAGCGCTGGACTCAGTGCTGAGGCCGAGATAATAAGCTTACCTGTAAAACAGCCTTACAACACTCGTTCAATAAATCCTAATGTACATAGCAAATCATCTCTACTTATTTAACCTCTTAACCCCGTAAGAAAGATGGTTTACCATTTCGTTAATACGTCTGGGAAGAGTACGAACCCAACACATCAGAAGAGCGTACTAGAATTGATGGTAATAAATAAAATCGCGGATAAAATCTCAAAACATCAAAACAAGAAAGATAAATTTTAACATATTTTTTCAAAATAATATAAACAAGGTGTTTCAGGTCGACCCTAGAAATAAACATAAAGGAATATTACCGAATTACTATGACAAACTTCAAATACCAACAAAGAACTCTCTTGAGAAAATTAAATCCACTATAGTTCGAATAAGTAATGGTAAATGACAAATACTAAAGTTTTTCTTTTTCATGATGTTAGCCCGACATGGGTAACGGTTCACTTGCAAAGAGGCCCCAACATATAGCTTCTCTCACCAGCTATCTGCGAAGCAGATAGGATGCACCTTTGGGACAGGATCTAGGGTTTACAGCTACACCTAGCCTACTTGTCACCTTGCTCACGTCGGGCTGATATCATGAAAAAGAAAACGTATAGTATTTGTTATTTACCATTACTCATTCGAACTACAGTGGATTTAATTTTCCCAGAAGAATTCCTTGTTCCAAGCATGGTGTGGGTGTAACATAAAAGATCTCAGGGGACCATTCTGAGTTCAATCCCATATATATTGGGCCCTTAAGCAAGAGAAATAATGAACTAACCGACGATCCAAAAGAAATATCTGAAACATTGAGGGCCCAGTATGAATCAGTTTTTAGTACCCCAAGAAGTGACAAAGCGATAACTGACATAGATGCATTCTTTGAAGAGAAATTGCAAGGAGAGTGTATAACAGACTTTGATTTTACCCCAGTAGATGTAGCGAGAGCTATAGGACAAATGAAACCACATTCAGCTGCAGGTCCGGACAAATGGAACACACTATTGATTAAAAACTGTAAAAATGAAATAACTACACCTTTATACTGGATATGGAGAAGATCCCTAGACACTGGGGAAATACCGAACATCTTGAAAAGAGCAAACATTGTCCCTATATATAAAGGAGGGGACAGATCTCAAGCAAAGAACTATAGACCAGTGTCATTGACGTCCCACCTCACCAAAGTATTTGAAAGAATAGTTAGAGAGAAAATTTATGATTTCCTGGAGACACGAGAAAGATTCAACGAAAATCAGCATGGATTCCGATCAGGTAGATCATGCCTATCACAACTAATAGAGCACTACAACAATATCCTAGATGCATTGGAAGGCAATGACAACTACGATGTTATATACACAGATTTTGCTAAAGCTTTCGATAAATGTGATCACGGTATAATAGCACATAAAATGAAATATATGGGAATAACAGTCAAAGTGGGAAAATGGATCTACAACTTCCTCAGAGAACGTTTACAGGTCGTCAAAATTCAAGGTATATCATCATCAAAATCGGAAGTACTCAGCTCAGTACCACAAGGGACAGTACTGGCCCCACTCCTGGTCATTATCATGCTACCAGACATAGACAGCGGAGTAAACAGCAACAGTATAGTAACATCATTTGCAGACGATACAAAGATCAGCAGAAAAATCAGCGATGTAAATGAAGTGGAGGCCTTGCAGAGGGACACGAACAAAATATACAAATGGTCAGAAGGAAACAATATGACATTTAACACCGAGAAATTTCAGCTCTTGAGATATGGTAGAAAAGAGGAACATAGACTGCATAATGCATATTATGCTCCAGATAGACAGGAAATTCAGAGAAGCACGAAAGCGATCGAACTGAGGATAATAATGACCGATGATGCGAAATTCGAAACACAGAAACAGATAGCGATAAATAAAGCAAAAAGAGTAGCGGGACAAATACGAAAAACGTTCAGAAGAAGGGACAGGACAGTAATAATTCCCCTGCTAAAAACACTGATTATACCAAAACTTGAATACTGCTCAGTTTTGACGTCCCCATATAAAAAGGAAGAAACTAATAAACTAGAAGAAATGCAGAGACATTTCACAGCAAAGATTGATGGCTGCAAAGAACTCAACTACTGGGAAAGACTACGTAAACTAAATCTGTACTCCCTGGAAAGAAGAAGAGAGAGGTATACTATAATCTACATATGGAAAATGATCGAAAAACTGGTACTAAACCTCAAACTAAACCTAATTACCATCCAAACAACGCTGGAAAATAGGAAAGGCAGAATGTGTAGTGTTCCCAAATTAAAGGCCCGACAAGGGACCTCCTCAACACTGAAGGAAAATAGCTTGGTTGTCAGGGGGACAAGACTTTTTAATCAGCTTCCAAAGGACCTCAGAAACGTTACAGGGGTCAAACTTGAAGTCTTCAAGAGAAGACTAGATGCCTGGCTCAGGACGGTACCAGATGAGCTGGGTGTACCTGGCTATGTCCGGTGGAGAGGGCAAGAAAGCAACTCGCTCGTCCACCAAGCCAGTCCTAGAGGCGGGGCTGCCAGCTTGACTTTCGTGTGAAGAGAGACTAACGCACCGAACAGCAACAAGGTTAACAAGGTGTGTATATACAGTATATATATATATATATATATATATATATATATATATATATATATATATATATAATGAAAAAAACCACGAAGGAAAGGAAACAGAATGGTGCTCAAGCGCTTTCGTCTAATGACATCCTCAGGAACACTGAAGTAAATAAAGAGTTCAAGACTATTTATATAGGTCACAAAAAAAGTATATATATAATAAATATAGAAATAAAAATTGTGGGAGGAGCATATATGTATATATATATATATATTGAAAAATAAAAATTGTAAGAGGAGCATACAAATTTATAAGGGAAAACCACCAAAGTGTTAGCACTGCCCTTCTTGTCTAAATCCGTTCTGAACGAATTCAAAACAACAGGATCAAGTGGAAAAAGACCTTGGCTCATGTTAAAGTTATTTGTAAGTTGGATAATAGCTGACTCAAGAATATTTCTATTAACAATGTTGCTAGAGTGAAACAAAACTGAAGCATTATTCCAGTCAATACAGTGGAATAACTGACAAATGGACAAAAATGGCACTGGACGACTGTCCCGTTCTAACGGAATATTGATGCTGTTTTACACGCGAGTGCAAATCCTTTCCCGTCTGACCAATGTAAAAGGAATCACATTGTTTACAACCAATTTTATAGATAATGCCTGAGTTATTGGTAGGGCTGTTTTTAACTATGATATTTGTTCACAATATTGTTATATGAAAATACTACATTAATATTCAAAAGTTTAAGTACATTAGCAATGCCTAAAAAGCCTGGAAAAAATGGAAGTACTAAAATATTCTTTGACAAAGTGATTGTGTTATTATTCACACGATAAAAGGTTTGTTTTGCCTTGTTAAGACAAGATTCCATAAACGCAGGTGGGTAGCACAGATCACTTCCAATACCGTTGATTTTTTCTAATTCGGCATCCATGTATTCCGGACTGGCGATCAAGTCCCCTCCATTAAGTTTACTTTAGAAGCGGAACAAGAAAACTCAATCCCGTTTTTGGATGTGCGTGTACATAGGGAAAGCCCAGGTTTTAAGTTTAGTATCTATTGGAAAAAAACAAACAATTTGTCCTACGTACACTTTTACTCTGGACATGACATCCCCATTAAAAGGCCATATTTTCTTCAATGTTTCTCCGGGCTCTTAGGATCGCCAGTCCGGAATACATGGATGCCGAATTAGAAAAAAATCAACGGTATTGGAAGTGATCTGTGCTACCCACCTGCGTTTATGGAATCTTGTCTTAACAAGGTAAAGCAAACCTTCTATCGTGTGAATAATAACACACTCACTTTGTCAAAGAATATTTTAGTACTTCCATTTTTTCAGGCTTTTTAGGCATTGCTAATGTACTTAAACTTTTGAATATTAATGTAGTATTTTCATAAAACAATATTGTGAAAAATATCATAGTTAAAAATAGCCCTACGAATAACTCAGGCATTATTTATAAAATTGGCTGTAAACAATGTGATTCCTTTTACATTGGTCAGTCGGGAAAGGATTTGCACACGCGTGTAAAACAGCATCAATATTCCGTTAGAACGGGACAGTCGTCCAGTGCCATTTTTGTCGAGTTGTCAGAGTTATTCCATTGTATTGACTGGAATAATGCTTCAGTTTTGTTTCACTCTAGCAACATTGTTAATAGAAATATTCGTGAATCTGCTATTATCCAACTTACAAATAACTTTAACATGAGCCAAGGTCTTTTTCCACTTGATCCTGTTGTTTTGAATTCGTTCAGAACGGATTTAGACAAGAAGGGCAAAGTGCTAAAATTGAAATTAGTAGTTTTTCCTTACAAATTTGTATGCTCCTCGCACAATTTTTATTTCTATATTTATATTATTATATATATATATATATAATATATATATATATATGTGTGTGTTTTGTGTTGTGGCGGTTACACGTGTTTCGATCGAAGTCCGAATAAAAGCGGTATTACAGTAAAAATCCTGCAGTTAATCAGTTTTAAACGGTGCCGATATTGTGAGTTAATTGATAGTGCATAGCGGTATTTCTTTTTAAAAAAGTAAAAATCGCGGCGTATACCAAAAAAGTAAATAAAATCAAAGTGAATTAATATATACAGCATTTGTTTTTTTTTTTTCCGAGTCTCTTTGTGAGGAAAGTTTTGTTTTTGAAGTGCCCGCAAATATCCCCCCATTATCCCCCAGCCACAGTCGAGAGGACCAATCAGTGAGAAGTATACAGCGTGCCACATCCCCTACCCTGGAGTAACGGAAAATTCTTTCCCTCACACAGCTTGAGTCATCCCCCACCCAATACCTCCCATAATACCCCCTTTTTGAGTCACTTCACCAACATGGAAATTAATGCATACCTGCAACTCTGTGGTATCTGTAAAGCTGCAACAGGATGACAGAGGCGATGAGGTGCGATTTTTGTCAGCTACTTTTTGATTTTAAATGCCTAGAATGGGGAGATGAAAAAATCTCCCTTATAACGAACGCAAAGCAGTTTAATGGGATAAAATTTTTCTGCGAGAACTGCTTGACCGAATTAAACTCTTTTACGGTATTTAAAGCAGAAAGAGACTACGAGAAGAGAATGAAAGAGGAAAGTGGAAACAAAGAACAGTGGAAAACGGAAGAAACGGAGAAAGGCGAAATAGAAAGAATTCAAATACCGTCACAAAACGAGGCCGAAAACACACAGGCGACAAAGAGTGTAAAGACAACACACAGCATAAGGGCAACGAAGGACACAAACACAACTAGCACAAATAGCACAAATAGGACAAGACAAGAGGGCAGTCAAGTAAACGAAGTAAAACTGTCCCCCAATAAGGAGCAAAAAACAAAAGCCAAGAGTAAATATGGGGAAGGAATTATATGCAGGTATTATATAAAAGATAATTGCAGATTTAAAAGAGGACAATGTATATATGAACATCCCCCAATATGCAATTTCTTCTATAATAATGGTCATTGTAAATTTGGAGACGGATGTAAATTCTACCACCCGGACATTTGCAGAACTTACGCAAAATATGGAACCTGCAAATTCGGGAATAAATGCTACTATCAACATCTCCCGACGGACTCAACGAACAAAGGAAAAAGTTTAAATGACAATAGGAATAAAAATAACAATAGGAACAACAATAGGAACACAATAAGCGAACAAGAAAATTTTTTCAACATCTCAGACACCTTACGAATGCTAAATGTCATCCACATGCAGTTGACACAGCTGGAAACCCCCGAGCCAAATCGCTACCGGGCAAGAAGCTACCAATACAAGTAGGAGGAAACGGATCTCTTTCGGAGGATCATAGAGCAACGAATCAAGCGATATCGAAGGAAAACGAACTTGAAATGCACAAGGGGCAACGAAAAACAGAGAACATAAAAATTGTCCTGGCTAATATTCAAGGAATAAGACCAAACCAATCACTCAATAAGGTTTCGTACCTGAAAGGATTTATGGACGAAACAAGGGCGGACATCGCATGCCTCACAGAAACTCATCTTAAAGATTGCCAAGGAAATTGTGAAAACTGCGAACATTGTATTGATAAGAAAGAGATAAATATAGAGGGCTTCAACTTACTAAGAGCGGATAGAACGACGAGACGGAAAGGTGGCTGTGCTATATATGTACAGGAAGGTCATATGACAGAGACGATAATAAGTAAATCAAACAGCTATGTGGAACTCCTAGCAGTGAAAATAGAAAAACTAAACTTGATAGTAATAGTCATCTATAGACCTCCAAGCACCCCAACCGAAAAATTCTCGGAGGCCATTGATGACATTAGAAAGCTAATAAAGGCCATAAACCCTCCATCCCCCAATATAATGATCTGCGGAGACTTTAACTTCCCATTTATAAAATACAAAAAGGTGAATAGGAATATATATATTCACCAGGACAAGGGGGGCACAAGAGAAGATCAGGAACAAGCAAAAATGTTGATGGCTCTCACAAACGAGTTTATGCTGACACAGGAGATAACAGAAAATACCAGAAAAAATAACTGCCTGGATCTGGTATTCACGAATAACACGAACTTGATTGCTGATATAAAAATAACCCCAACCATTATCTCAGACCACAACTTAATCGAGATATCAACAAATATGACGGCAGCATTAGAAGACAATACACATATTGTGGAAAGAAGTAAATTCGGGGCCTTTAACTTAAACTCGAAGACTATAAATTGGGAAGCAATCAGATCGCACATGGCCCAAATAGAATGGAGAACAATTTTCGAGAATAAAACAACTGAAGAAATGCTAACAACCTTGGAGGAAAAAACGCTGAGAATTTTAGAAAAATATGCTCCGAAATCACAGCCAAAAGGAAAGAGGAGCTGGCTAGAAAGGCAAAAGAGAAGACTATTCCGCAAAAGAAAGAGAGGAGGCGAAGTTAGGAAACTGCGGAGATAATGACAGGAACAATAAAAGAAAAACTGGAGGGTATCGATAGGGAAATACAAGCCCTGATTAAGGACCATACAGAGAGGGAAGAGGAAAAGGCGGTAGAAGCAATAAAGGAAAATCCAAAATACTTCTATAGCTATGCAAAAAGGAAAACAAAAACGCGCGCCGCTATTGGGCCCTTAAGGACGGGAAATAATGAACTAACCGACGATCCAAAAGAAATATCTGATACATTGAGAGCTCAATATGAATCAGTTTTCAGTACCCCAAAAAGTGACAAAGCGATACCTGACATAAATGCATTCTTTGAAGAGGAATTGCAAGGAGAGTATATAACAGACTTTGAGTTTACACCAGAAGATGTAGCGAGAGCTATAGGACAAATGAAACTACATTCAGCTGCAGGTCCGGACAATTGGAACGCATTATTGATTAAAAACTGTAAAAATGAAATAGCTACACCTTTATACTGGATATGGAGAAGATCCCTAGACACTGGGGAAATACCGAGCATCTTGAAAAGAGCAAACATTGTCCCTATATATAAAGGAGGGGACAGATCTCAAGCAAAGAACTATAGACCAGTGTCATTGACGTCCCACCTCACCAAAGTATTTGAAAGAATAGTTAGAGAGAAAATTTATGATTTCCTGGAGACACGGGAAAGATTCAACGAAAATCAGCATGGATTCCGATCAGGTAGATCATGCCTATCACAACTAATAGAGCACTACAACAATATCCTAGATGCATTGGAAGGCAATGACAACTACGATGTTATATACACAGATTTTGCTAAAGCTTTCGATAAATGTGACCATGGTATAATAGCACATAAAATTAAAGACATGGGAATAACAGGCAAAGTGGGAAAATGGATCTACAACTTCCTTAGTGATCGTCTGCAGGTCGTCAAAATTCAAGGTATATCATCATCAGAATCGGAAGTACGCAGCTCAGTACCACAAGGGACAGTACTGGCCCCACTCCTGTTCATTATCATGCTAACAGACATAGACAGCGGAGTAAACAGCAATAGTAGTAACATCCTTTGCAGACGATACAAAGATCAGCAGAAAAATCAGCGATGTACATGACGTGGAGGCCTTGCAGAGGGACACGAACAAAATATACAAATGGTCAGAAACAACATGTCATTCAACGCCGAGAAATTTCAGCTCTTGAGATATGGTAGAAAAGAAGAACTTAAACAGACTGCATATTATGCTCCAGATAGACAGGAAATTCAGAGAAGCATGAAAGCGATTGATCTCGGGATAATAATGACAGATGATGCGAAATTCGAAACACAAAATCAGATAGCGATAAATAAAGCAAAAAGAGTCGCCGGACAGGTTCTAAGAACGTTCAAGAGAAGGGACAGGACAGTAATGATTCCCCTGCTAAAAACACTGATTATACCAAAACTTGAATACTGCTCAGTTTTGACGTCCCCATATAAAAAGGAAGAAACTAATAAACTAGAAGAAACGCAAAGGCATTTCACAGCCAAGATTGATGGCTGCAAAGAACTCAACTACTGGGAAAGACTACGTAAACTAAATCTGTACTCACTGGAAAGAAGAAGAGAGAGGTACATCATAATCTACATATGGAAAATGATCGAAAAACTGGTACCAAACCTAAAACTAAACCCAATTACCATTCAAACAACACTGGAAAATAGGAAAGGCAGAATGTGTAGTGTTCCCAAATTAAAGGCACGACAAGGGACCTCCTCAACCCTGAAGGAAAATAGCTTGGTTGTCAGGGGGCCAAGACTTTTCAACCAGCTTCCTAAGGACCTCAGAAACGTAACGGGGGTCAAAGTTGAAGTCTTCAAGAAAAGACTGGATGCCTGGCTCAGGACAGTACCAGATGAGCCGGGCGTGCCTGGCTATGTACGGTGGAGAGCGCAAGAAAGCAACTCGCTCCTCCACCAGGCCAGACCTAGAGGCGGGGCCACCAGCTTGACCTCCGTGTGAAGAGAGACCAACGCACGAAACAACATAAGGTTCATAAGGTAAGGTGTGTATATATATATATATATTTTTTTTTTTTTGTGTGACCTATATATAGTCTTAAACTCTTTATTTACATCAGTGTTCCTGAGGATGCCATTAGACGAAAGCGCTTGAGCACCATTCTATGTTTCCTTTCCTTCGTGGTTTTTTTTCATCATAAATATTTTTCACGTGTTACTTTCGTGAAATAATTTTCATATATATATATAATATATATTGTTGTAACAACAAACCTATGTATTGAAATATAAATAAAAATGGTGATAACGATGAGGAATCATAAGTAATAGAAAGAAATAGTGAGGACAAACAAAAGTGAAGTAATCCGATACCCAAGATCGTTCCGAAGGGCTGAGTGCGTTATCAGAAAACGAACTGTTGTTTGACACCCCAGGGCAGATTTATAGCCCGCAATTAATCTGTCCGTAAATTAAGAAAGAAACCCTCGTTCTGAAAATTTGTAAATTTTGAGTTTGTAAAGTTAATGAAACATTTGAAGTTTGTTTGAATTCTTATATGCAAAAATCTCGATAAGCCAAGAGAATGGCTATAGTTTTATTGACCAAATAATTGAACCCCAGTAACTGGGGAACCGCAGCACCCCCACCCCGCAATTACTGGGAGTTCAATTATTTGGTCAATAAAACATCGAACCATAAACGCACTCTAGAGAATGCTTTTTTATGGCTCGATGGGTAGTTTTTGAGATGAAGACAATCTAAATTGAAGTATAACAAGCTTTGATCTATTTTTGGTCTGATACGAGTGGATTTCTGTAAGAACAAAATCATTAATTTACAATGGGTAAATAGATATTTTGTAACTCATCAAGAAATCCACTCGTATCAGACCAGAAATAGATCAAAGCTTGTTATACCTCAATTTAGATTGTCTTCATCTCAAAAACTACCCATTTTCATTGGATTGAAACTATGGAATGACTTGCATGCCGATATTAAAAATATCGTGAATGTAAATTAAAACCAAGTTGAAATCCCGATTAATAATGGCATACTAACAAAAATCTAGGATTAATGTCCATTAATATTGTTTATTAATTTCTCGTGTGTAATCTAGTATTAAAAACACATTTCTTGGGATTGTTCAGTTCTTATCTCTCATGTATAATATTGGTATCTTTGTATGGTATTGGTATAATGCCTTCAATGATGACCTTGCATTTGTCATGTCAGTAGTGATAATTTAAGATTAATACATACTTTAACTATTAATAATACTTAGTTACTTATTTTTTTATTTATTATTAATTAATAACAACTAGCTGTTTATTTTTAATAAGAGCCCAGTAAAGCCTAAAGCTTAAGGGCCAAATAAAATAAAATAAATAGTCCAGCTTCACAATTATTTATATCATTGTAAATTGTAAAACAAATGTAAGTAATTAATCAAAGGATTAAATGTTGAAGCTCGATATTCAAAAAACATTCGGTCAACTTTTTTCCCTCTCTTTAATCATGTAATTATTTTAAAAAATCAGCTTTTTTTAGCGACCCAAAAGTTAACGAAGGGACAGACAGACGGATAGACAGATAGACAGACAGACAGAATCACACACAACTTGCTTTTATATAGAAGAAATATATATATATATATATATATATATATATATATATATATATATATATATATATATATATATATATATCCTGTATCTGGTGTAGTGGTTAGCACTGGTGAATACGAATTTGTCCCGCTTCATTCCACTGGGAAACAGGATTTTGTTAATGTATGTTTTTATAAAGTTAAAACCTACGCAAGAAGAAAAACTTTACAAACTTTACAAATTTTAATTCCCAGTTCGAATCCTCATCAGAATAAAAATAATCTTAAGTAAAAGAAAAACAACGATAAAATTTGGATACTTATGTTTCCTACAGGGTGTTGTTCAGTACGATTATGAGCTCTCCTAATTTCATCCCGGGTGTTTGCACACCCCAATTTGCTCCCACTCAACCCCAGTTTTCGCACCATTGCTTTGATCAACGCTTAAGATGAATTTTGTCAACGATACAGTTCTGGGAGCCTGTAAACGGCGCCATCTCGTCTTTATTATTTTGTATTTGGAGTTAGTTTATTTAGTTTGTGAGTTAGTTAGTAAGTTACCGTACTTAGTTTGAAATAGTTTATTGGTTCAGTATATTTTATGATAAAATCAACATTATAGACATAGTGAGGGTATTCAGCAGGAATTTACTATTACGAATTATACAAATAATCTCCAGAGGAGAATAATTACTGATACTGAAATACAGTTCACATACAAGGTAAAGACATTCGCTGGGGAATTTATATAAATTTGCAATTGGATCGAATATTCTTGGACGTGACTTTTTGAACAATGTTTTCAAGAATGCTTTTGATATGCAGAATCGCAGTTGTCGATATAGAGCGGAAATCACCAGTTGCTTTTGAAAAATGAATGAATCAATAATTATTTATATATTCATCCGAAGAATAGGAGAGTCAACAGCCACAATTGCCGCATTTGTGGGACAGAAAAACCTTTTTGAGCTGTTTACAAGAATGCTTTGATATGCAGAATTGCAGATGTTGCCGATGTAGAGCTGAAACCACCAGTTGCTTTTGCAAAATGAATGAATCCAAATTATTTCTATAATAATAATTATAAATTAAATTATTTTATAAAAGATGTATTAACAGACATCAAATAAATAAATAGATAGATAGACAGACAAATTTTCTGTATGAATTACTATGAGATGAGATGTAACAAATGTTGCAATAACACCATTAATGTTAAGTATTTTATTAACCTAAATCAAATTATATTATATTAAGCATGATAAATAATGAATACATATTAAATAAATAGTAAATAAATAGCCATTTGTTTATTGATGGTCAGTTATATCAAAGTACGGCCCGCGGGCCAGAGTCCGGCCCGTCAAAGATTTGTATCAGGCGCGGCTGGCGGATACTGGCTGGCGAATACTGAAAATTCCTTATCTAATTTCATATTTTATTTCAATAAAATTTTATCTAAAATTTGCACACTGGCCCTCGGTGTGGGTCATTAATTGAAATATGGTCCTTCGTGAAAAAATGTTGAACACCCCCGAGATATATATTGTGTATATATATATATATATATATATATATATATATATATATATTGTATATATATATATATATATATATATATATATATATATATATATATATATATAGGTATATATATATATACAGGGTGTTTGAAAACTTTCTGTACAAATTGTAATGGGGGATAGGCAACACCAAGACAAACCCTTTTCGTCTATAAGTGTATGTCCGCTGACGTCACCATTCGGCGCGAGAGGGCGCCGCTGCAATTGGCTAAAAGGTGAAGTGGGCTAGACTCGCGCTTGCCGCGGGCATTCTTAAATCGGACGTAGTACGCGTAACATGTTTATTTAAAGAAGGCATGTTTATTTAAAGAAGGTGCTGAAAGTTGCGACCGGTAGCATCAATGCATGCCCGACAGCGTCGAAGCATTGACCGACGTACACGTCGAAAGTTTCCCGGCATTTCGGGAACAGTTCCAGCGGCGACAGCGATTCTTGCTACGAGGTCTTCTTCTGAGTAAATGGGAGTCTCGTACACGAGGTTCTTCATGTGTCCCCACAGGAAGAAATCGAGGCATGTTAAATCGGGCGATCTCGGTGGCCAGGCTACGGGCCCACCCCGGCCTATCCATCGGTCCCCAAAAGTGGCGTTCAGATAATCCCGCACATCGTTGCTGGAGTGTGCTGGGGCCCCGTCGTGTTGAAACCACATTCGTCTACGAATAGCCACGGGAACATGTTCCAGCAGTTCCGGCAACGTTTCTTCAAGAAATATCCGATAAACCCGCCCGTCGAGTCGGGCAGGCAGCAGGTACGGCCCAATCAACTTGCCATGGACGATACCCGCCCAAACATTGACGGCGAACCGTTCTTGATGAGCATGCACCCGTGTAGCATGTGGATTTGCATGCGCCCACACGTGAGAATTGTGCATATTAAACACACCCTCACGTGTGAAACAGACCTCATCTGAGAACAGCACATAAGCCGGAAAATTAGGCTGCACCGCTGTCTGCTGCAGAAACCAGCGTGCGAATTCCACACGAAGAGGGTAATCCCGAGGTTGTAATGCCTGGACTCTCTGACGATGAAACGGATGTAACTGCTGCTCGTGCAACACTCTCCAGACCAGGTCGTGGTTCACACCGAGGATACGTGCAACACCTCGCGTGCTTGCGCTTGGATTGTCCTCAAATCGCCGTAGGATTTCTTCTTCCATGTCAGGAGTGCGCACGTTTCTCTCCCGACCAGTGTCATGCATGTTTGCATGGAATATTCCAGTTTCTCGCAGTCGCCGATGCAAATGCGCAAACGTTTGGTGGTTTGGCACACGTCTGTTTGGGAAGCGCTGTCGGTACAACCTCACAGCAGCTCTTCCGTTTCCATTGGCAGCCCCATACACTATATGCATGTCAGCCATCTCAGCTGTCATGAAGCGCTCCATGTTACGCGTACTACGTCCGATTTAAGAATGCCCGCGGCAAGCGCGAGTCTAGCCCACTTCACCTTTTAGCCAATTGCAGCGGCGCCCTCTCGCGCCGAATGGTGACGTCAGCGGACATACACTTATAGACGAAAAGGGTTTGCCTTGGTGTTGCCTATCCCCCATTACAATTTGTACAGAAAGTTTTCAAACACCCTGTGTATATATATATATATACACACACACACAATATATATATATATATATGATACAAACCCACAAGGAAAAAGAAAAATGATTCCAAGGTCTTTCGTGTATTCAGAAGTACACCTCGTCAGGGAATGAAGGGAGAAGGCGAGATGACGAAAATATATACCTATGTACAGCGGGACAGAAAAATAAAAAGATTAGCACATGATCAACAAGAGTTAATTAGAGGCAAAAGGTATTTAAACAGGATATTGTCAATTTTATACATTCCCGCACTGTTATTGAAATTATTTTTAAAATGGATAAATACCCTTTCGAGAATATTCCTTTCAATTAAATCTGTGTTTTTAACGAGCGCTTTAGAACTATCCCACTTGATACTATGAGTGCATCTATACATATGGTTAAACAATGCATTAGAATTATTAGCTGTTCTACACGCATATTTATGCTGTTTTACCCTAATATCTAACGCTTTTCCCGTTTGGCCTATATATACTGAGTTACTTTATGCACAAACGATCGAATACACACAGCCAACCGCATTATCCGGACTATTCTTTATTAGGGGTGATTTAACAGTATTATTATACTTAAAGACTACATTGATGCCAAGTGTTTTAAGTAAAGTCGGAAGACATTGAAAATTAACATGGTAAGGTAGGCTAAGGATATTTTTACGCTCAAATTCCTTTACATTTACACTATTATAATACCTATTCTTAGCTTTCCTGAGGCAGTTATCTAGAAATGAAATAGGATAACATAATTTAGTGCCAACAGTCATGATATTGCATAACTCGGAATCCAAAAATTCAGGACTGACAACTCTCAATGCTTTAAGAAACATAGCAGAGAAAATAGATTTTGTAGAGGGATGATGGTCAGAATAAAAACGCACACAAGAGTTATTATTAATAGGCTTACTAAAAACTTCAAATTTGAACTAATTCAAGCACCTCCGAATTTTTAGATCCAGAAAAGATGAGCTTCCATCATTTTCTTTTTCAACAGTGAACTTAATAAATGGAATTAAATTGTTGAGCCTACTAAGAAATAAGTCATCATCCAAATTGTTAGGCGAAATACATAAAATATCATCTATATACCGGTACCAAACCAAGGTTAAAATTAACAATAGTAGGCAAAATTCTGCTTTAAAAAAATTCCATATATAAATTAGCTAATACCGATGAGAGGGATTTCCCATTGCCAATCCAAACGACATAAAACTTATTTTCAAACTGAAATTTAAAATCTTTGACGCAAAGCTTAATCAACTCAATAAGAGTGTTGTGTTGAACAGGGAAAGCATATTCAGAGATCTTATCTTTTAAAAAAGCAAGTAGGTCATCAACAGGGACTTTTGTGAATAACGAGCATACATCAAAACTTACCAGTTTGAAATTAGGATCATTAGGAAAATTCAGTTTGCCAATAAGATCCATGCTATTTATATCATAATATGTGATTTGGAAATAGAGCCAACTAACGGCGTTAATAAACTAACTAACCATTTAGATAGCTTATATAGGTTACGGAGCCTACTGAGCTAACAATAGGCCTCATGGGATTGTTAACTTTGTGTGTTTTTACTAAGCCGTAGTGACGGATTGATACTAAGAAACTGCTTCGAAAGCTCATTGTAGTTATTTTTTAATATTTTTTTTAATTTCCTTTTTAACATTTTATTAACATCCTCCAGTGTGTCTCTGTTTAGAGGTTTGTGCCGCAATACGCAATACCTACAAACCTCTAAAGAGAGAACCACTGGAGGATGTTAATAAAATGTTTAACACAAAATTAAGAGAAATATTAAAAAATAACTTAAATGAGAATTATGCTTAAATGCTTAAATGAGAATTATGCTACACTCGGGTTTATATTAGAGGATATACTATCTGAAAATTAAAACTATGATGTTATAAGAATTTCAGTGTATTAAAAATCAGAATAATTTTACTCTCTCTCTTAAAATGTAAGACAATCTTGAAGATGTCTGTTCAATGAATCGATAGACCCTTTCACGGTGAATTTTACTTTAAAGTCACACCAGAAATAATAATATAGATTGTACTACAATGCCTAGTTTCTATAAATGTTTTTACATTTTCTTTAAATGTGTTACATGTTTATATAGGTGTCATTTAGTTGTCAGGAAAGGAAGCCAAACTGTGTATCATTTCAGTGACTAGTTACTAAACTATTTAGTTTTGAATAACGATAAACCTATACTTTTTGGTGACAGTGACCGTATATACTGCGGGAATCGTCCTTAAAAGGGACTTTATTATATAGGCTATATACACTGTAAGCAGTAGAATTCCATATGGCATAAAACTTTCAAACGGTTCCTTACTGCATGTCAAAATAGTTAAGAAAGGTGCCTCTCAGAATTAGTTCCAAATTGGGGACTGCATAGACAAAGCCAGGAATTTACTGGCACCTCTTTTGACTTTATATTCCAAAAACCTGCCCCAAAAAAAGAACCTATAGACAGCCAATATTTTATATATATATATATATATATATATATATATATATATATATATATATATATATATATATATACTACATCAAATTTAACTCGAGTACTCACGCGGTTATCCGTTATTCATTCACTCATTCAACCGTGAATCGAGTTAACCGCAATTTAATATAGTAATTATTATTATTGTGTACTTATCCATGATCATGCCACAGAGTTAACCATGATTTGGCGCGATATTTATTTCCACGGCTGGTGTCCGCCAGTCCACCACAACCACAGAGTCGGCAGTTGCGCTTGTGGCTTCGCATAGCTTCGCGTTTTGTGGTAAGTATAAACTACTAATATAATTGTTTGTGGTGGCGAACGAGGTGGGAGGTCAGTCAGTGGTGGCGGGAAGCAGCGGGTGCACCACCCACCCACCAGTATACCGAATTAACCGTGAAATCAGGTTATCCATGATCATGGACCGCCCGTCAATCACAGATAACTGCATACTTGAGGGCTTTGTCCTTAACCTTAGAAATGAAATCGAAACAAACTGGAATGAGAGAAGGCAGATTTTGTACTGTCCCAGCTGCTGTGGGACAAGGGGCCATGAAAACGAGGATGAAAAATACCCTCAGAATACGAGGCCCAAAGCTTTTCAATGCCCTACCGAGAGAAGTAAGGAATCTCCAGCACACCGACCTGAATAACTTGAAGAACCAGCTGGAGAGATTCCTGTGCAAAGTCCCTGACCATGGCTACGAGGGCAGGAGGAGATCAGACAGCAATTCCCTCCTTCACCAAATCTCGCAAATGAGGCGGGATGCTGCAGAGGGGTCGACCGCAGGTCGATCCTAAGCCGTCGTTCGAACTCGCATAACGTAAGTAACATAAAGCAAGGAAGTACTCTACATCTCATTTAGTTCATAAAACGTAAGAATGACTACCTTTAGCATTTCACTAGCACATTCACTAGCATTAGCACATTCACTAGCACATTCACTAGCACATTCACTAGCATTAGCACATTCACTAGCACATTCACTAGCATTAGCACATTCACTAGCATTTCACTAGCATTAGCGCATTCACTAGCATTTCACTAGCATTAGCACATTCACTAGCATTTCACTAGCATTGGCACATTCACTAGCATTTCACTAGCATTAGCACATTCACTAGCATTAGCACATTTACTAGCATTAGCACATTTACTAGCATTTCACTAGCACTAGCACATTCACTAGCATTTCACTGCTTCCATTCCATAATGTTTTGCAACATAAGGGACGCAACTTTCAAATTTCCAACGCACTTTTTATTGCAATTTTTTCTTTTCCAAATAAAGGTTTAAAAGTTATATAGAGGTAAAAAGTGTATTTGCTCAAAATATAATTTAGAAATTATATATCTGAAATGAGGAATCATTACACGTAACATTTGAAAGGTTGAAAGGAAAGGTATATATTTGTGTGTGTGTATATATATATATATATAATATATATATATATATATATATATATATATATATATATATATATAATATATATATATATATGCTGCAAACCCACAAGGAAAAAGAAAAACGATTCCAAGGTCTTTCGTGTATTCAGAGCTACATCTCGTCACGAAAGGCCTTGCAATCGTTTTTCTTTTTCCTTGTGGGTTTGCAGCATTCATTCATTTCACGTGTTTAATTGTGAAATTCATCCCATATATATATATATATATATATATATATATAATACTCATACTGTACCTATATGGAATTGATTACAATTTCTATTTCCTTTTGAAATGCATGAAAGTAAACAAATAAATTTGGTAAATCACATACAGTACACGTCAGTACAGTGGCACTCGGAATCAAATAGTTTTGAACGATACCAACATTTGACTCTAAGACGTAAATTCATAGCAGTGTTTTAGTCAAAGAAATTATATATATATATATATCTTAATTGAAGTTCTGCCTTTTCGCCTTTTGTAAAGTGGCCTGACATTTAATGTCATTCTGCAAAATGGTCGGCGTTTTGGTCCTTTTGCGCAAAGGCCGATCTTTTTGCAAAAAGGCCGTAACATATATATTATGTAGGAAGTAGGGGCCAAGGAAAAGCGTCCACAAAAATACGCTCTCCTCAGTAGAAGAAGGAGAGAGCCGAAATGGAGAGCTTTTAAAAATGATGCCATTTTTTCTTTATAGTTTTGGAAAAAATGTGTAATAAAGAATAGGGAGAGAGGTGTGTGCTTGAGAGCATTCTGGACTGCCCAAGGGGTACATGAGACGGAAAAAGATCAGCTAAGGAGGACAATGACAGGAGAAACGGGAATTCCAACACTCCCTGTCTCCTGCATATATACCTTTCAAACTTTCAAATGTTCCGCGCGATGATCCCTCATTTCACGAATGTCAAACTTATCGCCCCTCCTCTCGAGTTGGCCTGGTAAAGTAGTGAGATAGTTTCTTGTACTCTCCACCTCACATAGCCAGGTACGCCCGGCTCATCGGGGATTGTTCTGAGCTAGGCGTCTAATCTTCATTTGAAGATGTCCACTGCAACACCACTCGTGTTCCTTCGGCCTTTGGGCAGCTGATTAAACAGTTTTGGTCCTCTCACAACAAAATTATCTTCTTTCAGGGTTAAGGATGTTCCCTGTCTAGCCTTTAATTTTGGAACACGACGCAGTCTTCCTTTTCTACTTTCCACTGTTGTTTGGGGAGTTACAGGGTTCAGAGTAAGATTAGGGACTAGTTTCTCCATTATTTTCCAAGTGTAAATAATGGTGTGTGTGTGTCTCTTCTCCTTTCCAGTGAATATAGGTTTAATTCGTGTAACCTTTCCCAGTAGTTTAGTTCTTTGCACCCCTTGATCTTGGCTGTGAAGCTTCTCTGAATCCCTTCTAGTTGTCTAATGTCTTCTTTTTTATATGGGGATGTTAGGACCGAGGAGTATTCCAATTTGTGTATGATCAGTGTTTTCAGTAGAGGAATCATTATATTCCCATCCCTTCGTTTAAAGGTTCTCAGTATCTGCCCAGTTACGATCTTTGCTCTGTTTATTGCTATCTTATTTTGTGCTTCAAATTAAGCATCATCAGTCATTACAACCCCTAAGTCTTTTGTTTTAGAATTTCTCCGAATTTTCTGTCCATTTGGGGTATAATATTCCATGGATTTTAAGTCCTCTCTTTTTCCGTACCGTAACAGCTGAAATTTCTCAGTGTTAAACAAAATATTGTTGTCTTCCGTCCACTTGTAGATTCTGTTCATGTCGGTTTGTAGAGATTCTATATCTTCTGGGTTTATTATTTTTCTACTGATCTTTGTGTCGTCGGGAAAGGATTTTACTATGTTGTCTCTGGTAACGTCCTCATTTATGTCAGTTAGCATGATTATGAAGAGTAGTGGAGCTAATACTGTTCCTTGTGGTACTGAGCTGAGGACCTCTGATTCTGATGAAGATACTCCTTGTACTGTAACGACTTCCCGCCTCCCACTAAGGAAATTATATATACATTTTCCTACTTTTCCCGTTATTCCCATATACTTCAGTTTATCGAACGCTTTGGCAAAGTCTGTGTATATTACATCATAGTTTTCATTACTTTCCAGTAAATCAATAATGTTGTTGTAGTGTTCCATTAGTTGTGATAGGCATGATCTGCCTGACCGAAACTCATGTTGGTTATCATTTAATTTTTTCTGAGTTTCCAAAAAGCCATAGATTTTCTGTTTAACTATTCTTTCAAATATATATATATATGTGTGTGTGTGTGTGTGTGTGTAAACTCTAACTTATTTATTCGTTTGTTTTATGGCATACATAAACTCTGTCACGCCTTCCATACAATTGAGTTTGATGCTGTCGATGTGAGAGAACTGCAAATCAGCATTTGTGCTTTTATATCCAACTGAGGGAAGGATTTGCATTCGTAACCAATGAGTTAATTTTGGGAATTAGCATGTGTTGAAACTTCATTATTTTGTAAATGGTAATTTAGATGTTATTAACAATTTTTATTTTTAATTAAAATTTGATTTTATACTTAAATAGCTATAGTTCATATTAAACGTAATGGATGTTTATCGTAACACGTTTGCCAGTAATAGTACAGTTTCGGGGAAAAAAGTTCGCGTAGAAACCCAAAATTTCTGAAAAGCATAAAAAATTACTAATTATTTTTGTCACTAAAAAGAATGAAATTGAAGAAAAGAAATGTGTTCCAATTAATAATTTTTTAATGTTTTTATCCTATAAATTTTTTTCTAGGCGAACTTTTTTCCTGAAACTAACTTTCTCTCTATATATTGTGAAATGAATTAAGTTACTCCTTTCAATCGTAGTTTCATACGAATTTTAAAATTTCCTCAATTGTTTATGCAATGAAAACAAATTCATCAAACGCTTTGTTGATTTCATCCACGCATGATTCGTTGGTGCATGATTCGTTGCTGTATGATTCGTTGGTGTATGATTGGTTGGTACATAATTCGTTAGTGTAAGTTATAAATCCTGACTACATGATCGCATGACCGATAAAATGCCGTTTTGAATAGTACAGAAATTTTGTTCATGGATTAAGTAAGCTTGGTTAACCTCAGTTTTGATTCCGTCCGAATTGTTCATTCGGACGAAGGTCAAGCTTGTCACTCAACCTTAGACCTACAGTTTAACGTAGAATCCGAACCACGCCCCACCACGGCCAGTCAGAAATTACAAAGTCCTCACCCGGACTCGATCTCACGACCTCCCGTTCAGCAGCAGCCCACCGTCTTAACCATTAGGCTACCCAGGGTACTCATTTATCTACCAACTAATTTGTATTGTGTAGAAGGATGACCAGCTTCTGGGGTTTGCTGCGCGCCGCCTGCCGTCACCGGGTCTCGATCACGGGGCCGATGGATTCGTAGTCAGTCAACGATGTTAACCACTACACACCGAGTATAAATGGGTGTGTATAAGTAGAGTGTATACATTTCATTCAAAAAATCACACGAGTAAAGATAATATAAATGTAAATAAAATACTAAATAAAAATTTGTTTATTCATTTATGGTTAGGCGCCTTTCAAAAATTACGTAACGCTATTTTTGCTAAAACTTGCCACCCCCGATCCCCCAGGAACGTCGTTCTGTAACGTTAGACCAGACACCCCCCTAAGATGTTATGTAACACTTTCCCCACCCCATACCCCACACGTTACGGAACGTTACAGGGGTTTAGGGGTGTCAGGTTTTAGCAAAAATAGCATTATGTAATTTTTGAACGGCGCCTTATGAAACTTCATTGAGACGTTCACCGAATATTATAGCATTATAGCGCGAGTGTGAAACGTACAAAATATTAACGTAAATATATGTACACAAAGTCTACCATATCTAACTTCTGAAAACTACCCCATTTCAATTTGCTTTTTAGTCTTTAAAAAGAAAAACAACGCTTTTACCAAAGAAGTTGTTTTATCACGTCATTATTTCGTCTTTTTTAGAAAAAAAGTCATAGGAAAAAGTTTCAAATTCAAGAATTAACAGTTTCTTTTGTGTTTACTTTTTTGTATGGCTTCATTTTTGCGCAAACGGTTCCATAAAACTTGTGGTTTAGTTCTGCACTGGTGCTTCTGTGTTTCTCTGAAGAGAATTGCACAAAGGAAGAGGAATTTGAAGGCAAGTAGCGGAAAATCTAAATGAGATCTAGATATCCTTCTATTGAGTAAAAATGGTGCATTTTTGGCATTCCGAAAAGCAAGTTTGTGAATAATGGCGGTGTTCTTAGATTCGTGAAAGAATAATACTGTAAACAGTGTGCTTAATGTAAACTCGTAAACATTATGGTCATATATATATATATAATATATATATAATATATATATCTGTGTGTGTGTGTGTGTGTGTGTATGTATAATTTCTCGACGTCTCGTGAATTTGGTGTGGAGACAAAATATTTTCGTCCTTCAAATGATGACATTATCCTAACTACACATTGTTACACTAATCTATTATTTCTATTTCGCCTTTTCATCATAGCAACACCAAAGCAGCTCATATTCTTGTAGGGCCTACAATAACTTTAAAAAAATTTATGTTAAACTTTTCATATGCAATTATTCTTAACTTGGACTCAAAGTCGTCCCAAAAAACTTCATAAAATTGTCCTTCAAATTTAACTCATATTTAATTGGTTGATCATAAATACTTTAATTCTAAGACTGCGGAAGAAGTGTGAAACACAATTTAAGCCAATAGTGAATGAGACAATTGGAGTTAGTTGCTTCTTCATAGCCTTAATTTAAGAGGCAGTAACATCAACGCATCGAAAGTTCACCCCGGCTCTGATTATGCTAAATTACTTATGCAAATGAAGGAGTTACGCCAATAAGGGAATTAAAGCAACTGACACAATACCAACACCAGTTTCTCTCGACTCACTAGCGACTCAATCTAAAACTTCTATTTCAGCTTTAACATTATCTGTTTGTGTTCTCTTTCATACGTAACTGATGATTTTGAACGTAATTTTGGATCAATAACTTACAAAAATCACTTACAATTTATTATTACATTATTTATTATTACATCATTTTCATTTCAAGAAAATGATGATGATGATGATGATGATGACTGAGATTTGACTAAGGCATTTGAGTCACAGGTTTCCACGTTCACACACGGAATGAATCTGTATTTTAGTTAGCTCAGGTCGGTATATCGGTGTTCACATACTGTACGTCGATATCGGATATGTGACATAAGACGTAATTATTCTTATTTTAATCATTATGGCACATATGGACGGAGGCGTTTCCTGAGAATTTGTTTGGTTTATAGAGTGATACTTTTGTATCACTGCCTGGTGCCTGGGTATCATCAGAGCAAATTTTCGAGGATTTTTGAGGATGGAGAAGATAAGCCAGAAACAAGATAAAACAGGCAACAATAACGGCTCAACGTACTGATAATGCGATCAGAAAGAATGCAAAATGCAACTCCTTCATGACAAGTGTCCAGAAGCAGAAGGAACTCCCTTTATTTACTCAGTAGAAAAACTATTCGACGAAGGCTTCAGAATGAGAATATTGTATTCGCAAGAAGACCAGCGAAGGAGACCACTTCTAAATGAAAGGATAGTGGGGAAAGAAGAAGAAATAAAGTTGTTGCAGAAAACGCTAGAAATGCTAGAAAACGTGAAAAAAATTAGAATTGGATAGGCTTTCACATTTTTGTCGGATGAAAGAATTTTTTCGAGTCGAAGAACAGATTTTGCACGATTCCTGGCAGAAATATAAGCAGAGTGAGATTCGGGAATTGGATGGCGACAGTACCTTCTGAAAGCCTCCTCTCTGTTGCGGATAGCAATAGAGCAAACAAAGTTAAACCAAGGTTTTTTGCATTAGTAATAGGAAAAGAATATGGAATGTATGCCTCCATGCCCGAGAGAATCACCTCTCTGATGTGCTCATCGCAGTCGGAGGGGCCCCGCTCTCTGAAGCAGTAATAATTCCATGGGAAATGAAAGAAGTACTGCCTAAGGGCCTTCCAATCGGCGTCGCTGATTGGAAGGCACTGCTGAGTGGCACGCGGCGCTCTAATTGATCGAGCCATGGGACGCTCAGAGTATTATTCCTGAAATGCTTTAAACTACAAATAGACAAAACTTGACGGACTAATTAAAAAAGAAAACAACAGTATTACTAAGGTATAACTTTCATTAAAGTTAATTAAACCAGACGCCCAAAAGGGATAATTTTTTTAGAACTTGAGGTTTTGAAGGTCCACTAAACTTACGACGTTTAAAATATAATAAAAAACTTTATATAAATAATAATTATGTAATTGTTCAGTAACAACATCAAACGAATTTAACATATATTTCTCGGGAGTTGGAAAGTGGGCAGTGGAAAATGATCCCCCATTACATAATTCTAATATTCAGTAAGTAAATGAAACGATATTCAGTAAGTAGATGAAACGGCGGTCGGCGGTAGGGCCTTCTGAAAGACAAAACTTTTGAAAACTAAATTTCTCGACTGAAATGATCCACAGCACCTTCTAATCAAACCTAACCAAATTCGACTTAATCTAACTTGATTTAACCTGACTTTACCTAACCTAATTTAACCTAACCTAACTTAACTAGAGTGAACCTATAGTTAACTAGTATTAGAAGCTATAGTTAACTAGTATTAGAAATCTGCAAGAGAAAACAAACTCTTAAGAAACTATTTCTCTTCAACATTTCCAGAAAAATTCTTGGTTTGGTTTTCTGTTTTAAACTATAAACGCTCGATGACCAGGGCTTCAGTTGAGGGCGGTACGTACCGGTTGTTAATTGTTTTTAATAAATCGTTCCGGTTGTTAACCCTTTGCGGAAGAGGGCCCCCCCCCCTGCACTCTCATTCAAGCACTTCCCGCAGCTTAGATCTATCAGTCTGCGACGCTGCTACTCGTGAATCTGCGGCCGTACCACTTGTCAATTTTTTATAACTCGGACCCTGTCAATGACAATACTAATCATATCTGACAATGACTTAGGTACTTTACAAGTAAGAATAAACACGGAACTCGTCCGTATTTATAACAGTCTGAATATAAAATTTTTTTAAATCTATCGGATCACCTGAAGATCAGGGCCCCCAGCCTCAATTACCAAATAATATCTTCGTTAAACTAACAAAAATATCACGACTTAACCTAACCAATCGTTAAGGGCGTACAGTTGACCTAACCGGGCATTCAATTTAATTTATTATTATATTTGGTACTGTAAAGCAAAAAACAAGAATACATCCAGTCTATCAAAGGTCTCGTATGATTATAAAAAATAAAAAAGATATAAATTTAACTATGAACAACGCTATAACTGGGTGTAATTTTAGAGGTAAAAATCTAACTTTCAAAGGGGATTGCTTCCCACGCTATGTCATTCCTATTCCCATCCGAGGTCCTCAAATGAAGAGACTTAAAGTTAAAAAAAATCCACATTTGAGAAAAGAAAGAGTTTCTTGATTCGAAAAACAATGTCACTCCATTGCCATTTGCGGTAAAGACGGTCAAATGGGAATTGCTAATGTTTCCTAACTTAATTTAAATGAATCTAACCTAACTTAACCAAACTTAAACTATGGTAATCTAACTTAATATAAGTTAACCTAACTTGGATCAAAGTGGGAAAGTCGTCAATAAGAATGAGAATGGCATGAATTGGGAATAGACCAATTTGAAAATAGTTTCTTAGAAATTCTCGCTTTCAGCTTTCCCACTCTTGTGCGCGGAATGAGGATGACATTAAGTGGGATGATACCCTTGAAATATCAAAAAGATTTCTATCATACGAAGGTGAAAGAAGAAAGAATGATATTTAAGAGCGAACGTTCCTCGTACGAATTTTTGTACTCAACCCAAATTTGACATTTTGGATGGATACCAATTATCTTTTCTTTCACTTTTAACGAAACCTTTAACCCTTTAACTCCGGGGGACGTATGTGATACGTCCGCCGGCTGTATGGCGCGACGCCCCCCGGAGTTAAACAGTTAAAGAAAATCAGTTTGGTGTCTGAGCTACGATTTTCGTGAACTTAAAAATAACTAAAAAAAAAAGAAAATAAACTTAGGCTGTGCAGGAATTATTTGTTTATTTTTATCAGTTATAGTCAGTGCATTTACTATCAATTTATTTGTTCATAAACGAATCTGAGTTATATATGTTACAGGGAATCTGTGTAACTAGGGATTTCATGAAATCCCTAAAATGTTCAGGGATTTCATGTAAGGTTAAGTCGTGATATTTTCGTTAAACCTACGGGAAAATTATTGAATGCCCATTTAATTGAATGTCCGGTTAGGTCAACTGTACGACCTTGGCGATTGGTTAAGTCGTAATATTTTCATTAAAACTAACAAAAATATCACGACTTAACCTTACATGAAATCCCTGAACATTTTAGGGATTTCATGAAATCGCAAGTTACACAAATTCCCTGTAACATATGTAAATACCACGAACCTAAATATTTTATATAAATTGTGCATAAAAAATGAAAGAAAATTTGCTCAACGAAAGGCAATTTTTATAGATTGAAATCTGACAGTTCCTAAGACAAAAAGATCTTAAAATTCGACACATGTCCTTCCCGCAAAGACTGTATTTATACATTGTCTGTATACTACTGCCTTATCCTTGTAAGTTGTAACGACAACAAACTTCAATTTGCATCTGCCCTGCTGACATGTCGGGTTTATATTGGCTTTATTAACTTTTTGCAATGTCATCTTAAGTATGGGATCAGATTTAGTATGTGGAAAGCCACCATTAATTAAACTTATTTAGATGTTTTCAGTGTGTTTTATTATCCAATGCAGTGAACTGAGAACTTTATGGACGTTATTGGCTCTCATTCATGAATTCATTTTCTATATGAGACTTAGAAGATATTATTATTATTATTATTATTATTATTTTACAGGAAAGTTGTGTACTGTAATTTTAATACAGTTTTTGGTTGTCTTTCCCAATTTTCTGACTAGATTTACAGTTGTATATAGAAATCTTAACAAAATCAACAACCGTAGTTCAGTGGGTAAAGATAATGAGGTCGGAGGTTTGCCTCCTGATGGTGCTAATTAATAATATCAATTTACGAGTTATCGCAATGGACCGCATTACCTACTGTAGGCCTAAGCGTTGTGCCCGTTTTCGACTTTCCTGACTAATTATTATTATTTGGAACTAGGAGTCCATTATTTCATCCCTTTACTTCGGACATTTTCAAGGAAATGCTAAGTTTATTTTAGAATTTCACATACTGTGATTAAACAGTTTATACAGGGTTGTTCAGAGGTCAGGTACGATAACACCATTTAATAAAAAGGCACTTATTCCTTTTCCCCCCACAATTTCTTTTTTTCCCAGTTAGGTCAACTGTACGCCCTTGACAATTGGTTAGGTTAAGTCAGGGGTTCCCAAACTTTTACCACCAAGGACCCCTAAATATTAATTCCGTACGGACATAGACCACCCACAAAAAAAATTATGAATTCAATTACAAACTATAGTATATTTCATAAACATAGATAGCTTTTAAATTAATGTAAAATTAAACATTCTACGCTCATTAAACCAGTTTAATAAACACTTACCGAATGTCTAGTGTGAAATGGAAATATATTTTAATATAGTTAATGTTACTATTTTTCCAAAAGCTTAGAGACCCCCTGGAAGCTTCCTACAGACCACTTTGGGAATCCCTGGGTTAAGTCATGATATTTTCGTTAAACAGAAATTCGGGGAAAAGGAATAAGTGGACTATTTTAACGAAAATATCATGACTTAACCTAACCAATTGTCAAGGGTGTACAGTTGACCTAACCGGGAAAAAAGAAATTGTGGGGGGAAAAGGAATAAGTGCTAATAAAAATATCCACGATTCATATGGTACTTCACTTATGAACAATCCTATAGAGTATTGTTAATTATAATGAGTAAGACTCGTACGTAAAGGTTCATTTGTTTTCCCAGAAATGATGTATTTTGTTTTAAGCAACTTAATTTTTATTATTGTTAAGTAAAAATAAATTGTTTAATTGAACCTACTGTATAAATGTAAGTTACAAAGACCCGACACTAGTCGCTATGCGTGCGGTTTCACACTGGCCTTCTAGGGTTAAAAACAGACGAAGCAAGATATACGAGTATATTACATCAGTTGCAATGCCAGCTTTCCAGTACTGTTAGGCAAGCACGAATAAGAGAATAAGAGAATAGCAGAATTTTGTGCAGCAAAGAACGTAATAACACCTTTCTTACCAGTATATTGCAGACAGTGTAGCTAATTTCTGTCGACTGTGTAATACGCTAAATATTTTTAGTTATAGCGATGTCGAATGATACAATATAAAGTAATTATATATGTTTCTACCTTATTTGTACAGGAACGCAAATCTTCTAAGTTTTAATAGGAAATACCCTGTTGTAATGATCCCTTTTTCTCTAAAATATATTACTTTTTGGATCACCTGAAGATCAGGGCCCCCAGCCTTCGTTAGTTAGGCTTATAAGGCTAACTAACGAAAATATCACTTCACCAAACCAATCGTTAGGTCAACTGTACGCCCTTGACGATTGGTTAGGTTAAGTCGTGATATTTTCGTTAGTTAGCCTTATAAGGCTAACTAACGAAGGCTGGGGGCCCTGATCTTCAGGTGATCCTACTTTTTTATTCTCATCTTTACGAAAGACTATCGTCCGACTCACATATACCAAACTTTGTTAAGTAGTTTATTTTCTATTATATTGGCCTTAATACTATTACATAAACGTTTTCTTAGCCTGAACTAAAAACAAACCTCATTTCATACGTACAGTTATCATTCATAGTACCTTTTATCGAATTATTGACAGTATGGCACCTTGCAGCATTCCATTTGGCAATTTCAAACTTGTCTGACCTTCCACGCATAACCTAATTAATTGTTCTAATAGCTAAAACTTTGTTTTCTAACTTCGCATACGACGGTGCAGGAATTAAACTATAATTAACGTTAAATAATACAATGAAACTAAATTTCAACCAAGAATACATAATTTAAAAGGAGTTACCAACATAGACGTCAGACATAGTTTCTCGAGCCTGACGAAAGTTTATGCATATTTTATGGCAGAGTCGTGCCATGGAGTTGGTTTGGTTTTGTACGTCGCTGACCGAAAGAAATTGTATTTTAGTTATGCATACTTGGTATTTTTCTTATATAACCGCATTTTATGGAGACCAGTTATTAACAAACATATTTTCAACCCTTTTAAGGTGTCCTATTTAAGGTGTGAGTATAAATGTGCCATCGTTTGTTACGTATTGTGAGATTTCTATTTTTATTTTAATAATAATAATAATAATAATAATAATATTTGAGATTGGAATTCTTAAATTTCTTTTCAAAGAGAATATTAATGTGTTTTGATGAACTTTTAGTGTCATAATTTATTATGTTTTTGTTCGTTATGGACTTAAATTTCAATAATTCTGTGTGTTACTTAATTTATGCGAGTTTGAACGACGATTGAGGATCGACCTGCGGTTAACCCCTCTGCAGCATCCCGCTTCATTTGTGAATTTGGTGTCATCTATTTAGAATTGTGCGTAGTACCCCAGCATTCCTCTCCAACCTTTTTCCTAACTGGCCATGTCCCGTAATTTATGACTACCTCAGGCCATCGCGTCAAATAATCGCCTGCAAAAGGCAAAGAATTAAGCCTTTAAAATGTTTCACAAAAAGCTTGTGTATCTTACTCTACTTCTTGGAAAAACCTTTTGGTTTGGTTTGGTTTGGTTTCTATGTACGGTTTATGAGGCATTTCTCTTTTTTTTTTTAGGAGAACCCGGACAATGCCTATTTTTCATAAAATTAACCATAGAACAATATGCAATTTAGCTGCATCGTCCATACATATATCATTCGAAAACTCTTAAAGAGTCCTAAATGCTGGAGACAATTAAAAAGAAAAATATTCTTTTATAAAGCAATGAGCTTTAAATATACATTTTCTGAAAATACAGGGTGAGCGAAAAGTCCCTGTGCATTTCTCCACTTCCAACACAGTGCAGGTACAGGTTCACCACACTTCTTGCAGGTGCACAGGGACTTTTCGTTGACCCTGTATTATGCAACCCAAATAAAAGTTAACAAAAAATCGAACTATTAAACTCTCAAAAAAAAATGTTATACAGGGTGAGCCACATAAACGCGGTCCCAAGAAAATATTTCATATTTCTCTTTATGTGTAAAATTTTCTTGGGGTCGTTTTAATGTGGTTCACCCTGTATAATTGAACTTATAGCCAAATTCCTCTATTTCTCCAAGAGAATATTGGTTTACTTGCATGATTCATAGTTTTTTTTAATATTTATATTTACGTGAGCCCGGGTTGAAAACGTCGATTTCGATCGAAAACGTTCATAGACTGTCGACTAATGAAGTCACATGGACGATACAAATCAATCCGGGGATACATATATCATTTGAAAGGTTTAAAAAAATCCTAAAAGATAAAATACATTAAAAATATTATTATTTAAATGTAGATTAAAAAAAAGTAGTTATAGATATAAAATTCTAAACATGGGACTTACATTTTCATATTGCGATGGGGACCCTGTACAGCTTTTTTTTTTTTTTTCAAATACTTAAGTTTTAGGACTTCCCAAAGATTATTTTCCACAAATCTCTCCAATTTCAGACTTTAATTGAAATTTCTGACAAACTTCACAAGGCAAAGCTGACTTGATATGAAAATTAAACAACAGACAAAACCCGACATTATTACATATTTTTTTAGTTTCAGGAGCTAAAAAAATCAGCCCCACACCCTTCAATTTAACTATAAAGATCCTCTAGCTGCTGCACAGGGGTGCTCAGACTTCGGAGACCTTAGGGAAAAATTTGCTAACTATTATCTTTGGCGGGCACAAACACCAAAATTTTCCCCTAATTTATGAACTAATATCAGAGGCTGAACTTTTACCACTTGAAACTTCAAAATCGGACACGCTGCCGGTCGAAATGATGCTAAACTTTTAATACTAAATGTGAAAACGTCAAATCACGTAAAAAACGACTTAAAAATAGACAAATTTCAAATTCGCATCCACACACAAGATGACACGAACGGGTGAACGGTCGACATGATGCTAAACTTTTAATACTAAATGTGAAAACGTCAAATTACGTAATAAACGACTAAAAAATAGACACATTTCATGTTCGCATCCACACACAAGGTCACGCGGACAGGTCAAACGCGGAACTAAATATCGATCCGCCCACTCATCTTTATAAAATCAATAAAAATTCGAAAAGACACAGAAAGCCTAGCGAGTCGTTTCTAAAATGCCTTCTGATTGGTTGTATTTTCACGAAACACCCAATCAGCCAACTCGATTCATTATATCCGTTGAAATAGAATCGTCGCTTTAAGCGACACAGAAATTGGCGGAGCAAAGCAATGGTTTCAGACATGTTTTAAACATGTATGTGAGCGCTCTGCTCGCATGTAAAAATTCATTTCTAGTAATTTTTATATTGCCAGTTAAGATTTCATTTAGGCCGGCTATTCCAAAATAAACCAGCGGGCACATTCAAATCCATGGCGGGCACACGTGTGCCCGCGGGCACGGGTGTGAGCACCCCTGCCTGAGTCTAGCACAACATAAAACAAAACACAACATCACTAGTGCGCTAAACCTCTGATCCACTCCGGAGAGGGCGATCGGTTACCTGCGTGCTGCCGGCTTGCTCGATCAGGGTGGGCTGATCGGGTAACCAACAACAACAACTATAAAGATCAAATGATAAAAATTTTATCAAGGTCTTCTTTGCATGGGTACCAATTTTCACTTATTTACTCAAAATAGTTTTCTTATTACGATTCAAGACTGAAAATCAAGTAGGAAAAAATTTCCTTGTATTTCAACGTAAATTGAAAATCGTTGTCCAAAAAGGACAGTTTTCTTTGGCTTAACAACGATAGAAAGAAATCTATCATTATATTATTTATATAATCAATGATGGAATTATCTATTATTGACTAAATATGTATGGGATAATTACGAAGAGTTTACCATTTGTTTGGAGCAATTTAGCAAATAAATGCTAGTTTTGATTAGTTTAACTCCAACATATGAAGTGAAACATTAAAGAATTTGAGGGAAATAAAATACGCATGATACAAAAGTCATGGACGAATGTAGGTGAAATATTTCTCTGTACGAATACTTATGAGCACCATTGTGCGTGTATGTGTGTGTGTGTGTATATAATATATATATACAGAGCTGGGCAATTGCGGCATATTTTGCGGTACTGCGGTACTACTGCACTACCAAACCGGTACCAAACCGGTACGCGGAAATTTGAATGCGGTAGCGGTACTGCGGTATTTTCAGCGATCCTTTGCGGTACTGCGTTATGCGGTACCGGTTTGCGGTAGTACCGCAGTACCGCAGTACCGCAAAATATGCCGCAATTGCCCAGCTCTGTATATATATATATATATATATATACACACACACACACACAGTATATTCAACTTTTTATTAATAAAGAATGCAAGTGACAGAGTTTTACAATTTTTAGATATTTGTTATGACATTAATACATTCAGAGTACTCTCATCTGAATATGCCGTTGGAAGCATGGGGGCTTTTTAGGCAAAATTAATGGCATTTAGTTTATTACATAAAAATAGTGAAAGCGGCAAGTGATAGTAATAGTGATAACAAAAAATAACAATAATAACAATAATGAATACAATATAAAGTTTGCAAAATATGACATGATTTCAAATAAAATGATTTATTGTATATTTAGTAGAAATGCTGCTTAATAAAAAAATATAAAAAGAATAGATTACGAAATTAAAGGTGCTTAATGAAATTAGCATATTTTAAACAGATGATTACAAAATTGATTACATGATAAAAATGGCAGTAGCGAACTTATACATCAGTAGGAACTAATGAGTAATGAAGTGCTTTTTTAGTGATTTACGAAATACATTTAGTGATGAAGCCTGCCTGATATACGTAGAAATTGCATTCCATACATCTGCTCCTTTGAAAGAGCGAGAGTGCATTTCCCGCAGTTTCTATTGTATAGTTAGGTTTGTGTATAAAATCAGTGGACAGTCTGGTGTTATAACGATGGTGTATTTGATGGGGTTCATTGCTCTTTGAATGGGTGAGGTACGTTAATTTTTATTGATAACTTTGAACATATTGACAGCAATATTGAATTTGTATAAGTCATTTAGTTTTATAATATTTAACTCTTTAAACATTGGGGAAGTGTTACTTTGTCTGTTGTCATTATTAGAGAGAGTTCGCGGGTTTTTTTTATGAATTACTTCCAAAGGATGTTTTATATATTCTTTGAGCTACTCCATGTTGTAATACAATATATTATATATAATACGTCGGGCTAACATCATGAAAAAGAAAAAACTATAGTGTTTGTCATTTACCATTACTTATTCGAACTATAGTGGATTTAATTATCCCAGAAGAGTTCCTTGTTCCATGCACGGTCTGTGTGTATCATTAAAAAACCTCAGGGAACCATTCTGAGTTCATTCCCAATATAATACGTGTTGATGGATGAAGGAATAAGATAAGATAAGGAGTTCGTTCGTTTAGAGGAAGGGTCTTTCTTAGCTTAATAATATGAAGGAGACTCTTGATATTTGGATTTGATATGTTGTACATGACTTTTGAAATTTAGTTTTCCGTCTAAATTAATGCTAGGACGAGTACTTTAACTTTACTCACCCTTGCAAGAGTACTATTCCCAGTTTTTGTTTGACAGTTTGTATTATTATCTTTTGTGGTAATAATCATATAAGATGATTTGGATCACCTGAAGATCAGAGCCCCCATGTATTCTTGTTTTTTGCTTTACAGTACCAAATATAATAATAAATTAAATTGAATGCCCGGTTAGGTCAACTGTACGAACTTGACGATTGGTTAAGTCGTGATATTTTCGTTAGTTTTAACGAAGATATCATTTGGTAATTGAGGCTGGGGGCCCTGATCTTCAGGTAATCCGATAATTTTGTTAGGTTCATTAAAAGTTGCTTAGTACACATCCTGTAATGTGTTCTTTTTGAATAAAGCTCATTATTATTATTATTATTATTATTATTATTATTATTAACAATACGGAAATTGGGCAATAATTGGATGGAGTGTTTTGGTTTCCTGACTTAAATACAAGGCATACTCTGGCTTCCTTTAGAGTTTAGACTGTCATTCATTAGTTCACCGAGTGGTATTGCAATTTTATCAGATTCTAATTTGTATATTTTTTACCGGGATCGTACTGATGTCAGAATCTTTATATTTTAAATTTTTTATTGCTGGAGAGATATCGTATTGTAGGATTGGATCAAAGAAAAATGAGTTTGGATTTGGTTGTGGCATGTATTGTCGGTAGTGAGTGTCTATAATCGGGATGTAGGCTGCAGTATTGTAGCCGATATTTGGAAAGAAGTTTTTGTTTTTTAATAAATTGGCTATAATTGGCTATGTCTCTGTGGTCACTGTAAGAATTTCCGCCTTGTGTGAGGCGATTTGTTTTAACCTTCTTTGTGTTAACTAACTCTTTCAGAGTGTTCCATAGCCTTATTGGATTTTTGTTCATCATCTATATATATATATATAGTATGCAGTTATAAAGAATTCTGAATATAAAAATGAATTTGAGCTTGGCTCAGGCTAAACTAATACAGCCGATTGCACTAACTCCTTCATTTATTAAATCAAATTACGTTTTCAATGATAAATATGGGATTAAAAATAATGATAGCGAAGCAAATTCTAAACTACTTTTCACTGTGGACAAATATAACTTAAAAGATAGACTTGGCGAATTCTACTTCAGATATCTTTTAACACGAGAGACTTGATATCGACCTTTTGAGCGCGGGAAAGCAACTATGTGCAATTATCAGAGCTGGGCACTTGCGGCATATTGCGGTACTGCGGTACTGCTGCACTACCAAACCGGTACCAAACCGGTACGCGGAAATTTGAATGCGGTAGCGGTACTGCGGTACTTTCAGCGATCCTTTGCGGTACTGCGTTATGGGGGCCCGGGGTGGTAGTGCGGTGGTACCGCAAGTACCGCAGTACCGCAAAATATGCCGCAAATGCCCAGCTATGGCAATTATACCTATTGTACTTTTTCTGGTTTCTTTTAGCTTGAATGTTATCAACGTTCTAAGTTGCATACCTTGGATCACTTGAAGATCAGGGCCCCCAGCCTTATTTAGTTAGCCTTATAAGGCTAACTAACGAAAATATCACGACCTCACCTAACCAATCGTTAGGTCAACTGTACGCCCTTGATGAATGGTTAGGTTAGGTCGTGATATTTTCGTTAGTTAGCCTTATAAAGCTAACTAAAGAAGGCTGAGGGCCCTGATCTTCAAGTGATCCATATTTTACATCCCTTTAACAATTTTGAAAACAAGAAGAGTTGAACAAAATTTCGTATTTTTAAAACTACGGAAGTAATGTACAGGGTGATTCACTCGCTGGTTGCCCCAAAGTATCACAAATATAACCGCTGGGGCAATCAGTGCGTGAATCACCCTGTAAAATAATATATAGTAATGTAAGTAATGTATAACTGATCTTTTTCCGTGACTCATCTATCCTGTGAGCAGTCCAGCATGTTCTCAAAAACACACTTCTCCCTTTATTCCTCACTACACAATACACTACACTACACACTACACTCTCCCTATCTTACACACTACAGAATCTTCTCAAAATTTATAAAAAAAATGGCATTATGAGCCTCGGAGACCTTGATTTCAGTTCTCTCCTTCTTACGTAGGTTGGGGGTAGGCATTTTTGCGGGCGTTCGCCCTTGGCCCCTCCTTCCTTCATAAAAATAAATCTTAGCTAGTTAAAGGGCCGAAGCTTATTTGGCACCAATTTGGATAAATCGATGATTAGATCTAAAGAATAAGTCAGTGGTTCACAAACGTTTTTTTGTGCAAGGTACGCCATTGCCATTTGTCTCGTTTCGCGACACCCCCGAGAATTTTGTGTCTTCTTTCGTGGCACCCCTGAAGTTTTGCGTCAACATGCATTTCCTCCCCGAGCACCCCGTAACTTGAAACTGAGGTTAGATAGTTTTGTTATGGACCTAATAAATTGTGAATGCTCTTGTTTGATTTGAAATTTGCATATTTTGAATAAGTTTTGAAGTCTGAATTCATTATTTTTTGCATTTTTGCTGAAATTTGGCGGCACCCTTAGAATGAACCTGCGGCAACCCAGATGGGAAACAGTGGTATAACCGTATAACTAGTGTATAGCATATGAATATGAAATGCACTTAGAATTTTAATTATACGATTGGTTTTTCATTACGTCATACTTTCAAAATATAATGATTATACCATAGTTTTTCATTACGTCATATTTTCAAAATATAATTAAGCATAACTATGAGATGGTTCTTTCATTAGGGCATACTTTCAAAATATAATTAAGAATAACTATGAGATGGTTCTTTCATTACGTCATACTTTCAAACTATAATTAATAATTATATGATGGGCTTTCATTACGTCATACTTTCAAAATATAATAAAAACAATTAGTAAACTTGTGTTTAGGAAACTTGGAACGATTATTCTGGAAAGATGGGGGGGGGGGGGTTTACAGGCATACAACATGTTCGAGGAATCCTTCCTTTTTTTTCTAAATTACGCAGAGCTGGGCACTTGCGGCATATTTTGCGGTACTGCGGTACTGCGGTACTACCAAACTACCAAACCGGGACCGCATAACGCAGTACCGCAAAGGATCGCTGAAAGTACCGCAGTACCGCTACCGCATTCAAATTTCCGCGTACCGGTTTGGTACCGGTTTGGTAGTTTGGTAGTACCGCAGTACCGCAGTACCGCAAAATATGCCGCAAATGCCCAGCTCTGCAGTATTGAGGCTGAAGCCTCAGGCTCCCATGTTTGAGGGGGCCCCCAATCAACTGAGTTTCGATGATATAATTCGAGATTTCGCAGACTTCTTTGATTAAATATGACAGAGTACACAAACTGACAAATTCCGTTTTATTTTATGTTTTATAGGCCCTAAAGTAAAGTTTGTTTAATACTGTTTGGTTTTGGCAAAAGGCAAAATACACTATGTTAAGGTTCTTTTAAATTTGTTTCTCAATTAGCCTGAGCACCCTACATATAATTCATGTAAGTGTACTATGTACTGTACATGTACTGTTAATAAAAAGCTGTAGAAAAGGGCCCCCATATTCTTCATTGCCCCGGGACCTCGAGGCGTCTTAATCCGCCTCTGGCCAAGACACTGATATGGACAGAGTTTGGTCTCAGGAGGTCGCAGCAAGACCTCACAGAATAAATGTCTTTTGGAGATTTTCCATGGAACTTAACAAGTACCAACACCCTCACGACTGTAATCTTGCATGATCGCCTCCTCTGTCACCTGACCTCGGTATCCGTGATGTCTTCTTTTTGGAAATGTCTAAAGAGCAAGATCCTCAAAGAAATTTCTATGGAACATTAGAAGTTCAAAAACCAGCAATTATGAACGTGAAACCCTGAAACGCTAAGGTCCGTGACAGTAAAACCTAAAGCTTTAGGGTCAAATTAAATAAAATAAATAGTCTAGCCTCACAATTATTTATGGCATTGTAAATTGTAAAACCAATTTATTTATTTTATTATTAATAAAGGTTATTCAATTCAATTCAATTCCGTTCAATTCAATCCAAAAAGAAACTGATTTTAGAAAGTGGGACGCCATTAAAGAACCACAGTATAATATTAACATAATCTTCATTTCTAAAATTTATGAAGAAGTTATTACTACTTGTAATACAGGGTGTTCGAAAAGAACCGCAACCAGAAACAGAAAGAAAAGGGTTAGGTTAGAATGATATATGCATTCTCTAATGGGTTGCGTTTCTCTTTGAACACCCTGTATTACATATATGTTTTTATACTGTAAAGTAGACAACCTTTGTATAACTGAGTAGCGATTCACATTATTAATATTAAGGGACTAAGAATTAAAAAAAAACCGGATCACCTGAAGATCAGGGCCCCCCATGTATTTTTGTTTTTTCCTTTACAGTACCAAATATAATAAATTAAATTGAATGCCCGGTTAGGTCAACTGTACACCTTTGACGATTGGTTAGGTTAAGTCGTGATTTTTCGTTAGTTTTAACGAAGATATCATTCGGTAATTGAGGCTGGGGGCCCTGATCTTCTTCAGGTGATCCAAAAAAACCTTGTCGAGATCCAAACGAATAATAATTAAAATTCACCCCATTTTATATTATTTTGGTAAGAATTATTGGAGCAAGTGTAGTTTATGTCCCCCTGACGCAAAAGGGAACACAAACTACACTAGGTCAAAGTTGGGGAACGTAAACTACACTAGGATCTTTCGGAGACATTTTCTAAAAGAATCCATCAAATAAAACGTTAAAACTAACGAAAATATGGTTCACCTGAAGATCAGGGCCCCCAGCCTCATTTACCAAATGATATCTTCATTAAAACTAATGAAAAAATCACGACTTAACCTAACCAATCTTCAAGGGCGTACAGTTGACCTAACCGGGCATTCAATTTAATTTATTATTATATTTGGCACTGTAAAGCAAAAACAAGACTACATGGAGGCTCTGATCTTCAGGTGATCCGAGTCCTGTCCAACAGATTTCCTGCAGTTTATGATAAAGGAATATCACGGCCACCAACATTACCAGATATAAACCCCCTGTGACCTTTTTTTTTCATTTGTGGTGTTACTTACAAGAGAGAGCACTTAAACAGAATTAACACACAGTAGAAGAATTGAAAGCATCAGTTGAACAAGAAAGCTTTCAGATTTCAACAGATACTCTGTCCAGAAAAATGCAAAATTTTGTTGTTCATGTGTAAAGAGTTAATGAGTTGAGAAGACATTACATAGAGCATGTTTTGCACTGGGGAACTAATTTTCTCCATGTACAGAGAAGGTACAGTAGAAATGTCATCCTTTTCTTTCAGTTAATAAAAAAATACGACCCTTTTATAGTGTCACATGTTCAAAAAATCCTCCGATTATGAGTCATGATTATTAGTTTTTTAATACACGACTCTCAAAATGGTTCCACGAATTTTCGAAGATTAAGCATTTAAAACAACTTATTACTGTGGTTTAATAAAATAAATTGGATCACCTAAAGATCAGGGCCCCCAGCCTTCGTTAGTTAGCCTTATAAGGCTAACTAACGAAAATATCACGACTTAACCTAACCAATCGTTAGGTTAACTGTACGCCCTTGACGATTGGTTAGGTTAAGTGGATCACCTGAAGATTCGTCACCCCAACCTTTTTTAGTTAGCTTTATAAGACTAACTAACGAAAATATCATGACCTAACCTAACCAATCGTCAAGGGCGTACAGTTGACCTAACGATTGGTTTGGTTAAGTCGTGATATTTTCGTTAATTAGCCTTATAAAGCGAATTAAAAAGGCTGGGGTGACGGATCTTCAGGTGATCCGGTTAAGTCGTGATATTTTCGTTAGTTAGCCTTATAAGGCTAAGTAAAGAAGGCTGGGGGCAACTGATCTTCAGGTGATCCAAAAATTAAACTGTTACAGTATTATGATACTTATGTGAAATTATCGTAAGGACATGTGTATAAGCTTTTCAGTACATATAAAAACCATCTAAACTATTCTTTATCGAACACAATCCAAATTCAAGTTTTAGGATTTGGTAATTAAAAAATTACGTAAGAAGCATATTGGGTGCTCTTCCAATACGTGCTCTACCGTAAAATTTACATTCCAATATGTGCTAACTAACGAAAATATCACGACCTAACCTAACCAATCGTCAAGGGCGTACAATTGACCTAACGATTGGTTAGGTTAGGTCGTGATATTTTCGTTAGTTAGCACATATTGGAATGTACATTTTACGGTAGAGCACGTATTGGAAGAGCACCGCATATTGTAATATCATCATATTGGTAGAACTCATTTATTTATAAGTATACCCTTTATGTGGGCATGAAATTGACATAAAATATAAAAGCGAAAATGCAGCTATGCATATTCTAATATTATGTGAACAACTGAAACGTAACAACGTACCCATAACAAAATGATTTTCAATTTTAATAGAATGGTGTCCGCATCAAATTTTTATTATGGTGTCATCAAAATGCAGTTACACGTTTTTGAGAGCCACAAAAATTTCCACTTCATCGAAACCCCGACGAGCACACTCCATTTAAATAGCAAAATTAGAAAACAAAACTCGGAGAAAACTCCTCTGTATAAAATTAGAACGAATTTTAAGAGTTTCATAACAAATTAAAACTCTTTGAACGTGGACAGAATTAACATTACAGTTGATAAATACAAGAAGCTTAAATTATAGTATTTTATCGTTCCGAAATAAAACTGTAAAACAATTTCACTCAACTAATTTTTAGTAGCTTATCTTCGTCATCTCTAATAAGCTTCGTGAGGAGAAAATATGTGGCAAAAGGAACACACACACACTTTCCCTTAATAAACATTGAATTATTGATCGAAATTCCCAAGTGAAACATTGGTGTGCAGAGGAAATTCTAGGAACACACAACACACACACACACACACACACACACACACACACACCGACGTCCGCAGAATGTTTTCGAGGGAAAAATCTTATATCATAAAGTGTGTATATATATATATATATATATATATATATATATATATATATATATATATATGTACACAGTGCGTTCGAAAAGTCTCTCCGCAGTGCTATATTAAACGCGTAGGAAATTGAAAAACTACAATGTTTTCATTGAACCATGATTTAGTGATTTTATTACATAACCTTTTGATTTTACAGCATGTGTTCAAAGTGTTTTCCACCATTTTGCAGGCACAGAGCAACTCGTCTGTACTTGTTGTCAAACACTTTTTATAAAGTGTTGGTTGAGTGCGGAGAGACTTTTTGAACGCACTGTATTTTGGAGGAAGTGTAGTTTACGTTCCCCTGTGGTGCCTAGTGTAGTTTACGTTCCCCTACAATACATTATCCTAGTGCAGTTTGCGTTCCCCAACTTTGTCCGCGTATATCTAATCAAATAAAACGTTAAAACTAACGAAAATATTACGACTTAACCTAACCAATCGTCAATATATATATATATATAATATATATATATATATATATATATATATAAAATAATGTTATAATGTTATAATGTTTCAGACCAACAAAGACCCTAGGATCCACTCATGGCTGCTCTACCTAACATATATATATATATAATAAAAGGACGCGTGTGTGTGTTTATCTGTCTGTTCCACAACAATAGGTCCAAAATGAAAGCAGTTACAAACATAAAACTTCACACACATATTGATTAGGTCCCGAGGTTGTACACCTGGGTGTTGAATGCCAGGTTAGGTTAATTGAATGCCCGGTTAGGTCAACTGTACGCCCTTGACGAATGATTAGGTTAAGTCGTAATATTTTCATTAGCTTTAACGAAAATATCACGACTTAACCTAACCAGTCGTCAAGGGCGTACAATTAACCTAACCGGGCATTCAATTAACCTACCCGGGCATCCAATTAATCTAATCGGGCATTCGGTTGACCTAACCGGGCATTTAATTGTATAATCTATTTATTGATTGATTCATAAAACTAATATATTATACAGGGTGTCCCAGAATTAACTATCTATTTCAATGAAATCGGACAAATTTTTTAAGAACACACTTTTATTTATGTTTATCATGTTTAATATGTGTTAAAAATGTATAAATTTCTAAATTTTTTTCATAATTTTATTTTCATAATTTTTTCATAGTTTTCCATAGTTTTATTTTCATTCTCTTTCAGAACCCTATTAATAATGAATACGCAAGAACGCATCTTTGTTGTAACATCCCGTATCAAAGGAATGCAATGTAATGAAATCAGAGAAAAATTTACAAGAAGATTCCACAGAACCGGTCCTACAGACAAAGCGATTCGTGAACTTGTGAACAAATTTAAAAGAACTGGATCCGTACACGACGAGGTGGGAAGAGGACGCCCAAGGACAGCACGTAACAGTACCGAACAGGTACGACAATTGTTTGAGGATGAACCAACAACTTCGGTTAGGGAGGCCGGTCGAAGACTCAACATATCCAAGACAACAGTTCATAGAATCTTGCGTTCGACACTGATGAAAAAGGCTTATCACATTCAAGTACTGCATGCCCTAAATGAAGAGGATTATCCAAATCGAGCAGCAAGGTGTGCAGAAATTGTGGATCAAATCGAAAATGAAAGTTTATTGGATAACATCTTATTCAGTGATGAGGCGACTTTCCACACGTGTGGTAAAGTCAATCGACACAACTGTCGTATCTGGTCCAATGAAAGACCGTCTGAAGTCATAGAATGGCAAAGAGACTCTCCAAAAGTTAACGTGTGGCTTGGAATGACCAAATCCAAAATTTATGGCCCATTCTTCTTTGCGGGAGCAACTGTAACAGGTACCGTCTACTTGATATGCTTCAGCAGTTTCTCGAACCACAGCTTCTTGATGATGGCATTCTTGATAATGTTGTGTTTCAACAAGATGGAGCACCATGTCATTATGCTCTAATTGTTCGAGAATACCTCAGCAGACGCCTTCCGAATCGGTGGATTGGACGTGGAGGACCTCGACCTTGGCCTCCGCGTTCTCCGGATTTGACACCCCTGGATTTCTTTGCATGGGGTTTCATAAAAACAAAGGTTTATCGCCAAAAGATCAATAGTTTAGCTGAACTTAAAGAACGCATCCAGTTGGCAGTGCGGGAGATAACACCTGAAATGCTTCAAAATGTGTTTCGCAGCGCTGAGGATAGATTTGAAATTTGCAGAGATACAGACGGTGCACATGTTGAAACTTCTCAATAAAGTTTTGACTTATGATTTATAAATCTATTTGTTTTTGTATCATAATGTAGTAATAAACACAAAATTATGTCAGTTTTTATTAAATTTGTCCGATTTCATTGAAATAGATAGTTAATTCTGGGACACCCTGTACAACACTCCACATGCAGTCAGTTAACATCTTTAAATACAATTATTCCACATCTGCATTATACAACACCGCAATATAGTTTTTAACATTTTCGGATTTGAAGTTTCTGCCTTTGGCTAGGAGTTTTCGAAGAATCGAAAAACTTCTTTCGACTGATGCTGAGGTAGGTTGACAGTTTTTTAGTGGAACGTATAATGATGGAGATATAGCATTCCTGGTCATCAAAATTACATCCTTCATATCATTTGTTTGCAAACGCTTTTTGATATAATTTTTTATATTAACATAATCTTCTCCAAAATATATGGTATTGACCGCTTCGTATGCTTCTTTGATAGTAAAATCTGTGCTCTCCATTTTTTCTAAAAGAGAACATAATGAAGAGTACTGTTCTTGCAACTGTAAGAGCTGAAAACCTAACCCATCTGATTTGATACCAGCTTTCGCTCTTTTAACGAGGATCCCGTTGCCCTCGAATCCTTCCACAATCTGCCTTACTTTTGGAAGATGCCTTGCGTAATAAAACGCTGCATTCAACCAACTGGCCCATCTAGTAACGATTGGATCAGGTGGCTTAGATGATTAGAAAGAGTTTGTATTTTTTGTTTCAGGGCGCAAATTTTTATCTGACAGTTGAGGCTAAGAAATGTATTTGCGAAATGTATTTAAAAATATGTATTTTCAAATAACAAATACTTTTTCAAAGTATTTAAATACACACCGAAAAAAGTATTTATAAATACACGTATTACAATACAAATGTATTTATATACGTATTTAAATACATATGTATTTAAATACTGACCATCTCTGTTCCAGAGTTGACCGGTTGAGTAGATGAAAGATTGAAAGTACCGATTAACCCTTGCGTTAGAGAGGTGGAGTGGTAGACAGAAAAGGAATGAAAATATGACAAAAGTCTGGTACTGCGTTCTCTCCTTGCAGGAGGAGGCACGCAGTTAGAGTGTTCAGAAGAGCATTGTCCGTTATAATAGCGATAGTAAAGAGAAAGTGAGGCAACATTGCAGCGAAGAGAGAGGGATTGAAGACAGTCAGTAAGAGGCGGGGAATTGAGACGAAAAACCTTTGATTCCACCAGGTCAAGTAGAGCTGTGTGGGTTGAGCTACCTCCACACGTGAGAAGCGTACTCCATACAGGGGCGGACAAGACCCCTGTACAGAGACAGGGGGGGTGAAGAAACTGCGTAGCCGGTACAACACACTTAACCTCTCAGAAGCTGTTATAGAAAGAGAGTATATGTAATTTTCCCAAGGAAGATCACGAGCAAAGGAAACGCGAAGAATGTTAAGGTAAGAGGAGGGATTGAGTTGTGTATTGTTGAAGATAAGGGGACAGTCGTGTGGAAAATTGTAATGAGTAGACAAATGAAGGAACTGAATTTTGGAGGTGTTGAAAGCCACAAGGTTTTCTCTGCCTCAACCAACCAGAGATAGTAGAAAGATCAGAGATCAGGCGCATTAAAGCCGTCCCACGCAAAGCATAGAGTATAGATATAACTTCCATGTTGATATACAGTACAAATAAAAATTGCAAATGCCTTAAAGACGTCATAACAAGTTTGGTTACTATGGTTACTATTTGTTCAAAAATTAAATGTTTTTTTAATTTTATCTTTATGAATGCTGATCATACACAGCCTTTTTTTTTTTTTCACTTAATTCTTGAAAGGAAGAAAAACAAGAATTCTTCAAGGACACAAAATTAATCACTTTTTGTGTCAACAAAGCGAATACCTAATGACAGCTGTTCCATACCTACAATGTCGACAATTTGATGTAATAATGAAAATGCACGTGCTTCATTAACTTTACTATTTATTTTCTTTATATTTGACTACAAGATTGCGTTCTGAGTTCGGTAGGACTTGTACTTACCGAAAATGAAAAGTAAGGACAAATGGAAAAATAGGCCCAGTTGGAACCAGGAAATAAAAAATTATAACGTAGCTTATTAGATAAGTTTCTAATAATAATTATTATACAGGGTCATTTTTTTTTTTCGAGAACCCTAAATAACTATCATATAGTGAATAGGGTTTTCGAATAAAAAAAATGTTAAAGTGATCCCTCCTGGGAAGCAATATGTTAAAGTGATTAACACTGGGAAGCAATATGTTAAAGTGATTAACACTGGGAAGCAGTATGTTAAAAAGAGAAAGGTTGGTTGGTTAGAAAGAGGTTGGTAATCTAGGCTAACTAACGAAAATATCACGACCTAACCTAACTAATCGTCAAGGGCGTACAGTTGACCTAACGGTTGGTTAGGTTAGGTCGTGATATTTTCGTTAGTTAGCCTTATAAGGCTAACTAAAGAAGGCTAGGGGCCCTGATCTTCAGGTGATCCAAATATTTTACATTCACAAAAAATGGCAACGCATAATAAGTTAAGTTGTCCATAAATTTACATTTTCTCGACTAGCTAATCTCTAAATATTATAAACTATTGTAATGTAACTGTTATTGGTTGTGTAATGTCTATTTTTGGGAAGCAATATGTTAAAGTGATATACACTGGGAAGCAATATGTTAAAGTGATATACACTGGGAAGCAATATGTTAAAGAGAGGTTCCTGGGAAGCAATATCTTAAAGTGATCCAAAAAAATTACCCTGAATTTATAGAATAAATGAAGTATTTGAAATAGCTGATACTGATTCAATTTGAACTAAGTTTAAAAAATTAATAATAAACCGTTTTCTCCGCTTGGAGAAATCTTTTGAATCCTCGATTGTGAGGGAATGGCTTAATTAAATTAAGATCAGGGGTTCTCAACTTTTTTTTTAGCATACCGCCCCCTTTGTTACAAATTAGCTGTATGATCGCCAATCCCCACTCCCTCCTAAGTCCTAACTTTGCATGAAAACAACAGATATGTTATAACATGTGAAGGCTGTGCCTGATGTTTACTGCGTAACTTAGAAACATCGGGATAAAACTGTCAGCGAGAAACATCTCCACTATTAGAGATATTAAGTCTGTTGCGTTTCTTCGTCAGGAAATGCTTACTCGACTGAAACCAGTCTCCACAAGATATGACGTTAGGAATGCACATACGAGCAGCTTTGTTTCATTCCACATCAACAGGGTGGAAAAAGTTTTGATATTACTGAAATTCCATAGCTCATGATAACCACTTTTCTGAAATATTCTTTTGGCATTAACATCCTGTTTCATGTCAGTGAACTCTTCCTGAATGTAGAGATGATAAAAAATTTAAATTTATCAGACTTTTCAAAACAAATTATGAAAACTACACAAGTTTTCATAATTTGTTTTGAAAAGTCTGATAAATTTTAATTGATTAGATCTGAAAAAGAAAATTGGTTGTAATTAAATATTTCATTTGATTTGAACTAATTTTTTTCCAAAAATAATTTTTAATTAATTTTTAGCATAGAAAGGTTTTAATTTTCTCTTTTGTACGTGAAATGTTTAATGGAAAATTTGTGACGTTGTTGCCGTGGCGTCGTAGTTTCCACTTATGGAAGTATGTATAACATTTGTGGAAATATTTCCCACACAGTTTATTTTCGTCCCCGTTCAAACCAACTCAACCCATAAGGCCCTTGGAGCTTACTTTGGCACCCCCAATCGCTTCTAATCGCCCCCCCCCCCCGTTGAGAACAACTGGTTTAGCTGAAGACGCGAAAAACCTATGTTTGGCAGGGGAACGACTCTTAAACGTCAGAAGCTTTTAACTCTCAAATATTTCTCATATTTGTCGTGCTCGTGTATAAATTTTGAGAGAGAGAGAGAGAGAGAAGAGAGAGAATTTTTATAGTGGTATTTTAATATAAAGTGAGGTAATAATTTATTCTCATTAATATTGTCTTAGCTTATTCCTGTCTATCAATCTGTCCGTCTACTCGTCATTCTAAGAATCTATGTTTGAATTTTCACACAAAAAAGACTCTAATCATTGTTTTTTGATGATTTTTGACGCACGAATGCTCGCAAAAATGTATTTTTCTGTTTTGAGAAATTATTTTTCAAGATATTGAGCATTTTTTAAGTTAATTTAATTTTATTCAATTTTTAAAAAAAATTTTGTTAAATTTTAAAATTTCATTCAATTTTTTTGTTCAATTTTAAAATTTTATGCAATTTTTTCAATTTTTTTTTCAGTTTTTTAATTTTATTCCAATTTTTCAATTTTTTTTTCAATTTTTTAATTTTATTTAATAATTTCTTATTCAATTAAATTTTAGAAAATCCATTAATAATTGGATAGTAAGTTGCCGCTTTTGCATAGTAATAAAACAGTTTAATATTTGATCGTCGCGTCTCATTCCAAAGAATGTCTTGAACACGTGGAAAATATATGTTGGTTTGTATTTGAAGTATCTCTTTGATTGAATAAATTATGTGCCTCTTAATAAATTATATAAATGCCTTTCAGTGAGAAAAGTGGCCAGTGGGCTTGGCCCCTCGCCACTCGTTCCTGCCACGCTACGGCCCGTGTTTGAATCTATTTGCTGACCACTGTTGCAGCAGTGTATAATGTTGTAATGCAATGCAAAGGTTGTTTAACCTCCTTCGCAGCATCTAAGGTTATATGAGGGAGGGAACCTACAGTTTTACGTGAGATCCGAATCACGGGTCGGTACATAATCTTGACAAGGAGACCGGTCTCATCCAACTACTCTCCAGACTCACTGTCGCTTAATTTCGCTGATCAACGGGAAGCGGTGTTACGACATCGGCCAAGACGTAGTCCTGTATAATGTTGCATGATGAGAAATTGACTTGTGAAGATTGTGTTGAATCACAACTGAAGGTAGTAGTATGAGAGAGAAAAATAACATCACTCACTGTAAGAGTAAATTTTAGAATGAGTTTAACTGCCCTTATAATTTATACGTAAGCTTTTGGTAATAACCCTTTTAGAACTTTTCTAAACTTTTGTGGAGACCCCCAACATGTATAAATTTTAAAGGAAATTGTCTGGTAGTGGTAAAACAAAACAATTCACTGCTGGATATCATAATTGACAAAAAAAAAGGTTTTTTCAAAACAAAAATTCTGTTTGTCAAGAATATTTTATTTGTTTCTAAAAAAAATATTTCAATACAATGAATAATAATCATTATTATTCATTATGGCCAGAAACCTAGTTTCTAGTTTAAGTAGCTTATCGGGAAGGTTGGATAGAGTTGAGGAAGGGGTTAAGGTTGGTCCGAGATTAGTAGATGGGGAGGGATTTAGAGAAGTTAAGGGTGGAGCTAGGCCACGTACGTTAGGTGATAGGAATTCCCCCCCCCCCCTATCGAGGTTTCGAACCCTTTCGCCCATTTGAATAGGGACGTGAACGAGGGGGAAACTATTTTAATTGGAGACTCTTTAGTGCGCCATATGGATAAAGAGTTCGTTGAACGGAATCCAACCAAGAGGAGGAGGGTCTGTCTACCAGGGGCCAGGGTTGACAGGATTAGAGACGAAGTGGATAGGATTGATGTTGCCTCCCGTCACCCGATGCTGATGACGATGGTAGGGGGCAACGACTCGTATAGGCCCGATACGAGAGTGCCTGACCTTTTGGAGAGATATAGGGGGTTAATTAGGTCCATGAAGGCGAGGTCAGATAAGTCTTCAGTTCTAGGTATTACCCCTAGGCACGGTTTGGGTCTTAAGATTACGTCGAAAACAATATTTTGAATAATAAATTAAGAGAGATTTGTGCTCAGGAAAATGTACCCTTCGTAAAGCTGTGGTCAGAATTCAGTGATCCTAGCCTTTCTATAAAAGATGGGGGTGCATTTTAATGAAATAGGTAATGCTAGGCTAGGTAGGTTAATTAACGAAAACTTTCGAAAGCTGTAAAGGCCGAAGCCTTCTTTAAACGTTGTGGGTCTGGGAAACGCGGGCACGACGTGAAAAATAGTTTAAAATGCCGACCCATGGTAAAAAATAACTTAAACGTCTTTTATTGTAACGCGCGTAGTATTAGAAATAAATTAAACGAATTTAAGGCGATAATTTATTCCGGCAACTACGATATAGTTGCTACCACTGAAACGTGGTTAAATACCGTGACTCGGGACTTGTTGGGGGAACTTGATATACCGGGTTTTAAACTCTTTACTAATGATAGGTTACGTAAGATTGGTGGCGGCGTTTTGATGTACATTCGTAATTCCCTTAGGGCTATCGAGGTTAAGATAGATTTTCCGGCAGCAATTAATGCGATATGCGTTGAAGTTAGGGCGCGTAGTCTTAGTTTCAATTTTGTTTTGTTTATAGACCTCCCGTTCAACCCCTCAAAACCGATACTAAATTTTACTCACTTCTTGGTAACTTTATTAATAATCGGGGTAGCATAGTTGTCTGAGATTTTAACTTCCCTAACGTTAACCCTTTAACGACGGATGGTACCTTAAGGTCAACCAGAAATAATAATATAAATTGTACTACAATGCCTCGTTTCTATAAATGTTTCTACGTGTTTATATATAGATGTCATTTAGTTGTCGGGAAAGGAACCCAAAATGTGTATCATTTCAATGACTAGTTACTAAAATATTTAGTTTTCAATAACAATAAAACCTATATGTTCTGGTAACAAGAGTGACCGCATATGCTGCGGACTTGTCTGGAAAGGGTTAATTACGAGACTTTTACTGGTAACGATGAGGGTTTGAGATTGATTGAGTTCATGGAAGATAATTTTTTACGACAGATGGTTACCGAACCAACGCGCGGTGATAATATTTTAGACGTGGTGATGACGAACGGCGAAAATATAGTCGAAGGTTTAGAAGTAGGCGAGAGTTTAGGATGTAGTGATCATCAAATTATTAGGTTTAAGCTATTGATAGAAAACACTAAGGATAGTAACGTAATAGAAGTCCCTGACTTTCGTAGGGCCAATTTTGATAGTTTTGCGGATAGGATGAGAGCAGTGGACTGGGATAACTTATTTATAGGTAATGACGCAAATTTGCATTTGGAGGCGTTTAAAGATAGTTTCTTGAATATCGAAAGGGAGTTTATTCCTCGTAGGCCAAAGCGCGCTAGAAATCATGGTACGCCCAAGTAGTGGACTAGGGAAATAGGTGAGTTCATAAACGAGCGTAACAGAGCGTATAGACTTAATAAGCGCAATGGCACGGTAGCTAACGTTAATAGATATATCGAGCTTCGACGTCAGGTTAAAAGATCAGTTAGGAATGCTAAGCGTAATTTAGAGATACTTATAGCTGCGGATAGTAAACATAACCCAAAAAAGTTTTTCGATTACTTGAATAATCGTAAGCTGATAAAAAATAATATAGACCCTCTCGTGGACGCTAATGGCGCTTTGGCTTCCGACGCTCAGGCGATGGCGGGTATTTTTAATAACTTTTTTGCGACAGTCTTTACCGTAGAAGACGTCAATAATGTCCCCGATGTGGACGATATCGTTCCATTTAGCAGCGAGACTATTTTGGATGAAATAACTGTTTACTAGGGTGAGATTGCGCATTATATCGATAGGCTAAAAGTTAGCAAGGCTCCAGGCCCTGACGGGTTTTGTTCTAGACATCTGAAAAGACGTTATCGTAGGCCCCGTAACGAAGATTTTTAATCAGTCACTGGAAACGGGGATTATTCATGAAGACTTCAAATTAGCTAACGTTACGCCCATTTTTAAAAAAGGCGACCGCACAGTAGCTAGCAATTATAGGTCCATTAGCTTAACGTCAATTGTCGGCAAAGTTTTGGAATCCGTAGTTAGTGATCGTATCATCGATCACTTAGAAAGTAGAGATTTGATTAATAGTAGTCAGCATGGGTTTCGACGCCATAGATCTTGTTTAACTAATTTGTTAGAATTTTATAACGAAATAGTGCGCGAATACGATAGGCATAGAGCGGCTGACGTTATTTATTTAGATTTTAAAAAGGCGTTCGATACAGTTCAGCATAGAAGATTAATTGTGAAGGTTAAAGCACACTTTATACGCGGTTAGGTAGCTAACTGATTAGAGGAGTGGCTTCGTGTTAGGAGGCAGAGGGTCGTTGTTAATGGTAGTGAATCAGGGTGGTTGGATGTAGGTAGCGGTGTCCCACAGGGTTCGGTGTTAGGCCCATTGCTGTTCGTAATTTACATTAACGACATAGATGTAGGATTGACCAGTAACGTGTCAAAATTCGCGGACGATACTAAAATAGGCGGTAAGGTTGTTAACGATGACGATATAAATAGGCTCCAAGACGATGTAAATGGGATTATGGCGTGGACGGATAAGTGGCAGATGCAATTTAACGTAGACAAATGTAAAGTTTTGCATATAGGTTCTCGTAACAATAATTACACGTACACGATGGATTTTAGAGAGTTAGCGAGCGTTGACGAGGAAGTAGATTTAGGCGTACGCGTATCTAAGGATTTAAAAGTTAGGAAACAGCGCCTGGAGTCTTGCGCAAAAGCTAATAGGATGTTAGGCTTCATAGCGCGTAATTTCGAATTTAAATCAAAGAATATTATATTGCCCCTTTACAAGTCCCTAGTCAGGCCTCATTTAGAATATGCCGTTCAGTGTTTTGGTGCCCGTATTTGCGTGAGGATATTGATAGGTTAGAAAGGGTTCAGCGTCGCGCCACGAAACTAATTCCGTCATTGCGCAACAAGACTTATGAAGATAGGATTAAAGAGTTAGACTTGCATTCACTCGAAACTAGGAGATTAAGGGGGGAGCTTATTGAAGTTTTCAAAATCGTTAACAAAATCGATAACGTAAATTTTGATAAACTGTTCACTTTCGATAATAGCAATACTCGTAATAACGGATTTAAGTCGCGTGGCAGACGTTTCACTACTAATATCGCTAAAAACTTCTTTACGTTTAAAGTAATTGATAAATGGAATAATCTTCCCGTGTCAGTCGTGAACTCTACCAGCGTTAATGTGTTTAAGAACTGTTTAGTTAGGCATTTTTGAAAATATTAACGTTGTTTCATATAATAATAAAATAATTAGTAACAGGAGCTCTGGGGGTGGTGATCGGGGATGAGTCTGTTAACGACTAATGCCAACTTGTGACATACCAACGTGTGATATGCCAGAAAAAAAAAAATTAGACTAACACGAACTTTGATGTAGCTCGTAGCGTAAAGTAACCCACTTTTTGTTATTCTTTTTTTTTCTCTCTCCTTATTTGCATGTCTGTAACTCTCTTCATTGCATGTCTGTAGTTTGCATGGTTGATAATGTATGAGTTAAGAATGTGTTGCATGGTTTGTAATGTGTTCTTATTTTACTTATTTTCATTTTCCACCCCTTTCCGGCAGAGTGGGCTGCATCCTCTACCTCCCTATGGAGTGGAGGACTGGTCTGCAACTGCTGGAGGTATGTGTTGCTTTGAGTTAAGAATGTGTTGTTCTTTGAGTTAAGAATGTGTTAAATGGTTTATAATGCGTTCTTACTTTACTTCTTTTCATCTTTCACCCAGTGGTGGCATTCAGCCGGTTCGCACCGGTTCCTAAAATTTCTCGAGTTCGATTTGGAGGCGATTTGGAAATATTTAAAAGGAAATTAAATAAAGAATTTCAATAAAAACATTTTTTAGTCTTCATTTCTGACACGGAAGGGAGAGGAGAAGGGGGGAAGGGGAGGGGAGGGGAGGGCGAACCGGTTCTTAAAATTTTTGAATTCCACCACTGCTTTCACCCCTTTCCGGCAGAGTGGGCTGCATCCTCTACCTCCCTATGGAGTGGAGGACCGGTCTGCAGCAGCTGGAAGTATTCTCTTCGACTATTTTTCCGACTTGTCGGCAGTGGCCGGCGGATGATGATGGTGTCCTCTTTCTCTTTTTCTGAATGAATTTTAACCCACGAGTGATAGGTTTTGCTCTTCTTTCTCTTATTTTAACCCCTTACTTTCTTCTTTCTCTCGGTGGATCTTAGGGTCTTTGTTAGCCTTAGCTTCTGTAGATCTGTAGATCATCGGAAGTCGAACTCCCGACCTCAGTATCTTCGCTTACGGGAAAGCAGCGTTACCCACTCAGCTATGGATGTTGGCTGAGGCAGTGTATGGTTTATACATAGCACGGAAAACACCTCTGGACGCAGAAGAGTTACGTGTTCAATCGGGTGTTGAAATATGCACCAGGCTGTATTAAACTTTACCTTGTCGTACCGCAATGTTAGCATCCTCGCCTTCTATTCAAGAGGAACGGAGTTCAAATCCTGGTAGGGGTAATTTTGCATTATGAAAAGTCATGCGTGTTTATATGTAATATTCCATTATTATTCAATGATGAAGAAAGCCACTTATCAATCAGTTTGGTATAACTTGGTTTAGAAAGCAAAGTATATGATGGGTTGATTAACATAGTTTAAGTTAAGACTATTAGATTAATGTCAGCCAGGTTTCGTATAGTTAATTACTTATCAGTATTAATGAAGTTGGGGCTAGAACTAGTAATGAAATAAGACCGAATGGTCGGAAAAGGAAATAAAGCGAATGCGCAAGATAAAAATAATGTTTCAAGTTAAAATACATCCCTAAACACCTAAACACATTTTGTTCCCGAATTCTATACACATTTAAGGTTATACACGCGTGTCTTCCCATTTACTGATAAACAATGTTGATAGTTCCTGGAGGTTGCATATAATGTTCCAGTGTTCCCTCCATTTACCAGCGTTCGAAGCTCAGCGGGTAATAATAATAATAAATAATTAGTTGGAGAGGCTAAACAGAAACTGGCACAACGTTCGGGCCACTCGAAAACAGCCCAATGCTCTAATTCTTGTATTATTATTAACCTTGGTTTTGCTTCCGCCCGAATTGTTCATTCTGACGAAGGTCGAGCTTTTCACTCCACCTTAGACCTACAGTTTAACGTGGAATCCGAACCACGCACCACCAGGAGACCAGCGTCTTAACCACTAGACTACCCAGGGTACCCATTTATCTACCAACCAATTTCTTTATTGTGTGGAAGGATGAACAGCTGGATTTTACCCTGCCGTCAGCGAGTCTCGATCCCGGGCCATTGGATTTGTAGTCAGCAACGCTAACCACTACAACACCGAGTAGTAATCAACATCACCAGGGTTCGAAACCCCGACCTAAAGTAAAGACACTGATGTCGGGGATTCACTTTCTATGATGTTGGTAATAATAATAATAATAATAATACAGACGTTAGCGCAATGGGGCGTATTAGCTGGCCTGAGCTTTGTGCCAGTTTCTGGCCTCTGTGATTGATTATCACTGGGCAACACGTATTTTATTGAATGATATCTGACACTTGATTCTAGGTAATTTGGGTGCGCTGAATACGAATTTCAACTCGGTTTGGCTCTATCAGGTCCTGATTCTTGTCGACAGCCTATGTGCCATTTTCCAGATTTTTCAAATTAGGACTAAAAAATTAAGTCATGTGTTAAATTCTTTTTTCAAGTTTCATGAATACAAGCAGTTCAAACTACAGTAAAATTACATTATAACGATAGAAATGACTTAAAATAAAAAAACAAACAGATATGAAGCTTTCACTGTGGCAAAAATTTTCTTTTGTAAGACTTTCTAGCGTATTTGCTTGTTGATGGCAGGTCTCTTTTCAAGCACCAGCAGTAATCAGCCATCATGTGGGAATCCCAGCGGCCTTGGTACCGTTCCTCCATAATTTTGATATCTTGGTGGAATCTCTCCCCTTGTTCGTCACTTACATCACCTAAATTACTTGGAAATTGGTCAAGATGGCTATTCAAAAAATGCATTTTTATGCTCATATTGCAACCTAACTCTTTGTAGTCCCTTAAAAGTTTTTTTACGATTTCTTCGTAGTTATCTGCCCTATAATTGCCTAAAAAGTTTTCTATCAAGTCCACGAATGAGAACCAGCCATTTTTTTCGCGTTCATTCATGACATTAGGAAAATTGCTGTCTTTAATCATTGTTCTTATTTGTGGACCGTCGAAAATTCCCGCCTTGATTTTTTCATAACTTAAACTTGGAAATTTTGAAGTTATGTATTTGAAACACTCGCCGTTCGTATCTAAAGCTTTTACATATTGTTTAATGAGGCCTAGTTTTATATGCAGAGGAGGAAATATGATTTTATCTCTGCTCACTAAAGGTGGATTAATTACGTTTTTTTCTCCGAAAGTAAGTGATGTTCGTGCTGGCCAGATTTGTTTGAAATAATGTTCTTCCTTGGCTCTGCTGTCCCATAAGCAAAGGAAGCAGGGATATTTAGTATACCCTCCTTGTTGTCCTAGCAGAAAATTAACCATTTTTAAGTCAACACATATGATTCACTCGTGCTCCCTATATTTGATAAGATTTAAAACCTTTTCTATATGTTCATACTTTTCTTTTAATTTTGTTGAGTGCCCAATCGGTATCGAGCCGTATAGATTGCCATTATGCAACAACACACACTTAAGACTTCTTTTCGAACTGTCTAAAAACAAGCGCCAATCATTTGCATCGTAAGACTAAACCCCCATCTTCTTTAACAAACCAACTATGTCGCAGCAATATACTAAACTATCCTCTGTTCTAAAATATTTAACAAGTTCTTCTTCTCTTTTTCTGTAAAATGAAATGTATGTGTTTGAAGTAAGCAAGTTTTTCTCTTTAAGTCTTGAAGCTAAAATTTCCGCAGCCTTTTTTGGCAAATTTAGATTCCTTACAAGATCATTCAACTCGGCCTGGTTAAACTTTTGCGGATCGTTTTGACTTTCAAATACGCTGGGGTCAAAATCGGTGTCTGACTCCTCAAAGTGCATAACAATATTTTCAGGAACATCTTCAACTAATTCTTGAGTTGGCAGACCCTTAAATTTTGGAATGGGATCTCATTTGAATGTAGCACAGGTCGTATCGCGGTGTCGAAATTTGGGTACTCGATACAATGTTTATTTTTCTTAGTGAAGCCCGAAGTCTTGACAAAGCAAAGGTAGCAATCGGTCTCGTGGTTAGTAGGCTCTCGCCACACCTGATATGGAAAAAAAATTGTAAAGCGTTAACAAAAGCGACGAGAGACTTGTTTTTATGAATTTTATCAAAAGTTATCACCCAAACATTTAACATTTCTATGTGTTTCAACCTTATGCAATATTTGAGATTCTTATAAACATTTTCTGTAAATTTTTGTTTATGTACCTAAGTTACAATTACATTTAGGTAAGTTACAGTATACTAGTGATTAAATTACGTAGTTTTATGAAATCATAAACTTACCATCGGAACTCCAAAAGGTATTTTTGAATCCGAACCCTTCGTCCAATGTCGCAGTCTTTCAATGCATATAGTGCAGGCTTTATGTGGAGCCCACGATTTATCTTGGTCCCCCAGTTTTATGCCAAAATAAGCTAAGTAAGCTCTTTTTACGAAGTCAGTTATATTTGCTCGTTGATGTGGAAGTGTAAAATTTCCACATATATAACAGAAGGAATCAGGGTTGTTTTTGCATTTGAACTTTCTAGTGCTTGATGACATATTGCTTGATTGTTCTGCCAATTTGTAAAGGTATTTAAAGCCCTTAATTCATATAAATTTAAGAAAATCTGAAATATAAACACAAAAATTAGTTTAAATAGGTACTTATTATGAAATAGGTACTTACAATCTATGAAATTAAACTAGAAACACGGATGAGTAGGTACAATATAAATTACGTCTAATTAAATCAACTATATTAAATCACGATGACAAAATTACTCACTAAATCATATGCCAATTCAAAATTATGTTAATGCCCAAACTTAATTAACTAACTCAACTGACTGACTGACTGACTGACTGATTGAATTGACTGATTAACTCTGGAAACGAGTCGCTTTTATATATTTTAGTTGTCCCTCTAGAATACTCTACAGAGAACAGGAACGCTCGAGAAAATTTTAGAATTCTATGATATTTTTAGCTTAATTTACTAATATTAAAATGGGTTAAAAATGACAAAATTAAAAATATTTTTAGGGTGTTACATATAAAAATATACATAATACAACAATACCATAACAATAGGTACAAATACCTAGATAAAAACCTAGTTGCATAATGTGTAACTGCAAAAAGACAGCGAGTATTGAGAAAAAAACCTTTTTATGAATACGACGAAAGAGGAGGGGTGTTGAGCAAAATCAGGACCTGATAGAACAAAACCGAGTAAAAATTCGTGCTCAGCGCACCCAAATTACCTCGAACTAACTGTCAAATCTAATTCAATAGACAAAAATTTGAAATTTGTTCCCCAGTGTTATATTATCACATACATTTGACTGACGGTAAACGAAAGACACTTAAAACTCAGAACTTTATTTATGGAACAAGACGAATATTTTAGAGAAAATTTAATTCCAGGAAACTCTTGACACGCTTAAGTATGCTAATTCAAATTTAAATTCGTGAAGAACTGAGCTTTAATATGCGTTCAGCATTTCAAACTTAGTCAATTCGGTTCTGTTAACCTTTTTTTTTATATATGTAATCCGTAATAAACCTGCTTTAGATTAATTTAAAAAAAAACAACTATCTACACTCATCGCCAGCGCCCGTAGCTCAGTGAAGACAGTGAGGTCAGGGTTCGAATCCCAATTTTGGCTCTCTTGACTCGTTATTAGTATACACACACGCCTCTCACTACAAAATAAAATAATTGAATTGACATAAACAAGTTAAGCGTATACATGCGCGCATGCGCAGAGAGAGAAACTTACAAAATCTTGATGATATTTTTATTCAAGGTAAAAATTTATATAACACAGAATTCTCTTCATTTGCATTCTTTTAAGCTTTACGTGGGTCCCGAACGACGGATCTGTCCGTAGTTCGGTGGGTGACGCCATTTCTCTGAGGTCGAGGGTTAGCGGGTCGCATTCGTCTGTCCTGAGTGCTGTGCCAGTTTGTGGCTCTCCTGACTCATTATTATTACATCATTTGAACTCGAGGGGTTTCCTCACGAGTGCAACTCACTTTCATATTAGCCATTTCGTGTTATTCCACCTGCAACAAAAAAAAAATGGTCCCAAAATAAGATATCAATTTGAACATTTGTTTTAGTTCCACTGTATTACTTTTGTAAATTTAATTTAAAATAAATTTCCCCCCTGAGGCAGGACTTATGGGATACCCAGTATATATATATATATATATATATATATAGTGAATAATTTGATTAAAAAATTTAACGTAAAATGTTTCATGATCTGGAGACCTCGGTTTTCAATCATTTCCATATTCAGTTTTTCAATCCACTTTGAGTTGGCGGGGGACTAATGTATTTTTATGGTAGGGTCATAATATATATATATATATATATATATATTATTTTGGAGAGGTTCTTCAAAATTCGTCGTTTTTCATAGTTTAGAATAGGGTAATATTTACGGTTATACAGGGTGTTCAAAAAATGAAACGCAACCCCGAAACAGAAATGAAAGGGTTAGGTTATAATGATATACGCATTCTCCCATGCGTTGCGTTTCTTTTTGAACACCCGCCCATCAACAGGGTGTTCAAAAAGAAACGCAACCCATGAGAGAATGCGTATATCATTATAACCTAACCCTTTTATTTCTGTTTCCGGTTGCGTTTCAGTTTTTGAACACCCTGTATAACCGTAAATATTACCCTATTCTAAACTCTGAAAACGGCGAATTTTGAAGAACCTCTCCAAAATAATATATATATATATATATATATATATATATATATATACATTTTAACTGCAAACAACACACAGTATAATTAACGTAAAGAACGACGCTTGTATAGAAGAACGTACCGCGCAAGATGAGGAGGGAGAACGAACAAATGAAAAAATGAGGTAACCACCCTGGAATCGAACCCGGGATCTTCCGATTGCCGGTCAGATATGATAACCATTTGTGTAGTGGTTATCATATCTGACCGGCAATCGGAAGATCCCGGGTTCGATTCCCGGGTGGTTACTTCATTTTTCATTTGTTCGTTCTCCCTCCTCATCTTGCGCGGACCGTTCTTCTATACAAGCGTCGTTCTTTACGTTAATATATATATATGAATAAAACCACGAAGGAAAGGAAACACAGAATGGTGCTCAAGCGCTTTCGTCTAATGACATCCTCAGGAACACTGAAGTACATAAAGAGTTACAGCATATATATAGGTTATATATATATATATATATATATATATATATATATACAATAAACGGAGAAATAAAAAAAAATTAAAGGATTGTGGGAGGAGCATACAAATTTGTAAGGAAAAACTACCGATTTTAGCACTTTGCCCGAATCCAGCACAAGATCAAATGAATTGTTTAATCGTTTCCAACCAATGTTATAGTTAATTTAAAAAAATAATAAATCCTGTTATTTTGAATTCGTTCAGAACGGATTTAGAGAAGAAGGGTAGATTGCTAAACCTTTGGTAAACTTGTATGCTTCTCTAATAACTCTTATTTTTCAATTTATTTTTATATATATCGGAATTAGACAAGAAGGGCAGAGTGCTAAATAAAACCTGGGCAGATTTCCAGTATAAATTTGTATGCTCCTCTTACAAGTTTTATTTTTATTTTTCAATTTTTTATTATTTTTTTTAATTAACTATAACATTGGTTGGAAACAATTCATTTGATCTTGTGTTGGATTCGGGCAAAGTGCTAAAATCGGCAGTTTTTCCTTACAAATTTGTATGCTCCTCCCACAATCCTTTAATTTTTTTCTCCGTTTATTGTATATATATATATATATATTTTTTTTTTTTTGGTAACCTATATATAGGCTGTAACTCTTTATGTACTTCAGTGTTCCTGAGGATGTCATTAGACAAAAGCGCTTGAGCACCATTCTGTGCTTCCTTTCCTTCGTGGTTTTATTCATCATAAATATTTTTCACGTGTTACTTCCGTGAAATAATTTTCATATACAGTATATATATATATATATATATATATATATATAGGTATATATATATATATTTATATATATATATGTATATATATATATATATATATATATATTATTTGACCCTACCATAATACTGGCGGGGGGGGAGCTGTAGAAGAACACAGTAATAACACCCCACCCATTGTTATATTTTTTTAGTGAAAAATTAACGAAAATATCACGACTGACTTAACCTAACCAATCGTCAAGAGGATGCAAAAACTTGGGGGGGGGGGCTATAAGGGGGAAAAAAAAATTATAATCACCAACTTGAGTTGAAAAGAAAAAAAAACAAAATTTTAAAGATTCGAAATGTAAAAATGTAAAAAATGTAAAAAAAAATTAACAACAAATGAAAAGCTCACGTAAAATGTACAATTAACATTTTTTTTATGTAAATAATAAATAAATTTTAAATGTAAGCTGCTAATATATATATATATATAATAGAATTTGTTTCGTCAAGAGAAAGAAAAAAGAAAAGGAGTACCAACCAAATAAATCTACATCACAATATATATATATCTTGGTTAACCTTGGTTTTGCTTCCGCCCGGACTGTTCATTCTGACGAAGGTGAAGCTCGTCACTCCACCTTAGACCTACAATTTAACGTGGAATCCGAACAACGCCCCACCAGCAGACCAGCGTCTTAACCACTAGGCTACCCAGGGTACCCATTTATCTACCAACCAATTTCTTTATTGTGTGGAAAGATGAACAGCTGGATTTTGCTGCGCGCCGCCTGCCGTCAGCGAGTATCGATCCCGGGCCGGATGGATTCGTAGTCAGCGACGCTGACCACTACACCACCGAACAGTATAACATATATTGTTGTGACGGCAAATTTGTGTGCCTAAGTCTTTTACTAAATAGGAACAAAAATTTTAGTTTTAAGACTTTTGTTGTTTAAATCTCTAAAACAAAGTAGGTTAGATTATTGTTATTAAAGAATATCAATAGGTTTCTTACTACAGGGTTAAAAAATAAAAAAAATGTTTCAAATTGTTTAAAATTCGTTCGATTTTCATTTTTGTCTTCTCACGGTAATTGTATCACCCAGGTCAGCCTTGAGGTAGAGATTTATGGTAGGGTCTCGAGAATCGCCTCTCGGTTGAAGAGAAGGGAAAACAAACTGACCTGGTTCAAATGTAAGATGGTTTGTTTTCTCTTTGTTTCATGGTTAAACTTTTGGGAATTGACTTCGAACCCACTTGTTAAATTGGACCATAAGGTTCATCATAAATCTGAGGAAACACGTGGCTTCGAAGAAAGGACTTTATTTGAAGTTGATTTTTAAGGAAAAGGAGGAGCTTTCCTTTGAAGGGAATATAAATGTCCAATCAAAGGACAATGATTCTTGTAACACCCAGTGAGGAAAAAGGGAAACTCCTTCTTCCCTTATGTATGGATGAAAGCTTTCGTAGAAATGACCTCATGTAATGAAAGTGTTTTTGATAGGTCATTCAGAGTACTGTAAGGCGGAGTCCTTGTAATTTTAAGGTGTAACTTGGAGTTCTAAGTTAGTTGTAGTTCCTTCCTCAAAAGTTAAAGTGGCTTTTAAAACTAAATCTTTAAACTCTGCGGCATGATTGGAAATTTCTAAGTTGAGTTAAAACTGTTTCACGTTGTACGAAAATCTGAATTTCCTTTGTTTTACGCGAACTTAGTTGAAAGAGCTTAATGTTAGCCAACAGAAAAAGAACTTTGTGAAATTTCTTTTAATTTAATTAATGTTCACATTAAATGTTAAACTTGTAAGTTTGCGAGATATTATGTTTCCTCACGGCAGAGTAAATATCTTGTGGTGATCTTGTTTCCCGAGGAAACCGGTGAAGTTAGTGCATGATCATTTGAAGCCTTCGAAAATATACTTGATTTAATTGACGGACTTTTTTCCTGGAAAATCTGCGGAATTCGCGCAGAACGTTTGAGAGTAAATTTCCCCAAATTATTTGTAAGTAAACTACTTCTGTACACTTATTCTTAGATTTCGGAATTTGAATTTAGTGCTATTTCTATAGTTACAGTACACACAAATAAAAAAAACCCTCTGTATAAATGCTTTTGAAACTTAAATAATTGCAAACATTTTCTTTAAATTGAAAATTTGATTTTTTAGAACAAAATTTGTAATCGTACATCAGTATATTTCTTTTCAATTTATGTCCTATTTTGAGTGAAATAAAATAAACTTTATAGGAGGGAAGGTGTTGTTTTATGCTACCTTGCAATAGGCCTCTCTTGTAAGCTGAAGGTAAATTAACATTCAACTTCGAAATTCAAAGTGGGCTTCAAGTAAGCCGAGAAAACTACGCGTATAAAATTGAAGGGCCATCCGAGTGGATGGGCAGTCATCCTGAAATAAACGAACGCGCGCGCACAATAAAGGCAACCGAAAAAGAAGTTGTACCAAAATATATATATTGATTCGAATGGTAGAATAAGTGTAAAATGCAATAATTTAAAAGCCACTTAACGAGCTTCGCCCCCCCCCCTCTCGCCCCCACCCTCGTCTTCAAAATGCGAAAATGGCAAAATGAGAAAAGATAGAGGAAAATATTAATTTATGTTTTAAAATATATTTTTAGAATGAAAATGCTTACCCGTGCATTTCAAGAGAAACTTTATGAGTAGAAATACAATATACCCTCTTTATATATATATATATATATATATATATATACATATATATATATATAGGGGCCTCTCTCTCTATATATATATATATATATATTTCCGCATCATTTTTAACATCCGCATCCGCACTCGTGACTGCGGATGTTATGCGGATATTACCTCTAATAAATTATGCAATTTACAATTAAATTAGCTTATAAAGTAGCTTATAAGGCCCAGTCATGCACATTTCATGTAAAGTATTAATTTGATGAACAAACAAATATATAAATGTCAAAATATAAATACGTGGTAACACAGAAAATTGAATGAAACTTGTTTCATTGAATTTTCTGTGGCTGAAACTCTTGAGAAAGTTATTATTTTTATCATAATTAAAACATTAATATTAATTTTAATTCTTATGCATTGCCTGCCATAATAGTAATATCACGAAATTTGAAAAATTATGTCATATATTCATAATTCTATATTATATTGATAGATTAACTAAATATCCGCATCCGCAGATATTGAAAAACTGACATCCGGTCCACCACTAATAAACTACACCCATTTATTTATTTAAAATTATAGTAAATGGCACCAAACTTTTTTTTTGAATAATGAAGGAATTTTATTAATAAATATTTAATTGAGTTACCCATTTGTGTTCTACGTAAAGTTATGAACTTCGAAAATGGGTTTTGGGAAAGCCCCTTAATTAACCCTTTCACGGGTAACTGTATTTTAAAGTCCCACCGGAAATAATAATAATATAAATTGTACTACAGGGTGATTCACTCGCTGTTTGGCCCGGAGTATCGTTAATATATCCACTGGGGTAACCAGCGAGTGAATCACCTTGTACAATGCCACGTTTCTATGAACGTTTCTGCATGTTTATGTAGGTGTCATTTAGTCCTCGGGAAAGGAACCCAAAATGTGGGTTTCGAATAATACTAAAACGTATACTTTTTATTACAGTGGTTCCCAACCTCGGGTCGTGACCCAAATCAGGGTCGCGTGGCTCCTCAAGTAGGGTAGCGAAGGGTCATTATATTCACTATTTCTTAATTCAATTTATATTTATATACACACATTTAAATTTTATCATGAGCCTCAAGGTCGGGAGGTCCCGTTTGTGGCCAATTTAGGGTCGCACCTGAAAAAGGTTGGGAACCACTGGTTCAGAAAAACCCATACCAGTCATGAAAGGGTTAAATGCATTACCTGCATTTTTTTTTTTTTAATGAGTCCTTCCCAAAAAAGCTTCTTTTTTTTAATTTGAAATGCTTATGGTTAGTCCAGAACCAAAAAGAAAAATGCATTTCGCTATTCCTTTAAAATTGTCTTCATTTGCGTGTTTACCAACAATAAGGAAAAGACAAACACTTCGAGTATTTCTGAGAATTTTTAACACTACGAATTTTCTCAAACAATTTTTCAGACATTAAACAAAATAAAATGGTGTTTTTAAGGAGGAAGGAAAACTTCCACTCTCCAACTTGCGTGGATATGAATGGTAAGATACGAAGGAACTCTGCATGCGTGTTTTTAATTCGTGGGGTTTCTTTTTTTCTAGATCTTAATATAATATAAATGTGGATTCTATATTTCTGAAAAGGTCAAATGAGCACTCCCGAATTATGTGAACAACGAGGTTCCCGAAATGGCTTTAAGAGGAGGGAATACTTGAGAAGTCATCCATTCAGAAGGGAGTCCTTCATTTTTTGTGAAGTTCATCCGTTAGTGTTCCAACTGGCGCAGGTTTTGGAATACACTGAAAAGGAACGTAAAGTAAAAATGCGAAGGAATGACACGTTTGTATATATAAGAATAAGAGACTCTTAATTATGGAACACATTCTTCATTACGTGACTGACTGCAGGAGGGTAACGCCCCTCCCCCACTCAAATGTCGTAACGCCGCCGTGGTTTGTCTCTGACCCTTTATAGGCGAGGTATATAAGAACTTAAGTTCAAAATTTTACACCTCATTTGACATAAAAAGAAAATCAGGAAGGAGACCTATTCATTAATTTCAAAACGATTCGCAAACTTTAAAAAACTTTCTGACTTTCTGAATACAACGAATACGTTATGGTTCGTTATCTGATTATTGGATATTCTAGATCTGTATTTTGAAGTGGAATAAATAAATGTAGAGAAATTTCGGCCGAAATTTAACACAGCGAAATAGGTACACCGAACCGGCAGTCGAAAAGACCAAACTTTGTAAAAATTAATCATTTACTCATAAATTTACACACGTAGAAATAGGAAAATTTATCTCTTCATACAAACAGTACATCGTTTTTAAGAGCTGATGATGTTACAGTAGTTACGACAAAAGCACCTAAGGAGATTGCCATAAAAAAGTTCCATCCATACTTTGAGGAACTTTAGAGACGTTGGCAGAAATGTGAAATTAGCCAAGGACAGTATTTTGTCGGAGATGTAGACTAAATTGCTATAACACACTACACACACCAAATTTACATAAAATATCAAGTCACACACATACACACGTTATATACTATACGTGTACATATATACGAGGTGCGTTCAAAAAGTTCCCGAACTGGTTATGTTGCGCGCGCATCACATAACGCGCATGCGCGTCATGTGATGCATGTTGTAGTATGACTCAGTCCATGTTCACAGACGGTTACCGATGTTGCACCATGACAATGCACCCGCACACACAGCGTTGTCAATTCAGCAGTACCTGTAAAAGTACAACGTCGTAGTCGTTTCCCAGCCCCCGTATTCTCCAGATCTGTCCCCGGCAGACTTTTTTCTTTTCTCCAAACTTAAATTTGCATTGAAAGGTCAAAGATTTGAAAGTGTGGAAGAAATTATTCAAAATGCAACAAACGAACTGAAGGCGGTCAGGAATACGGCCTACCACCAATGCTTTCAAAAGTGGAAACGCCGTTGGGAGCGATGTACAGCTGCACAAGGAGACTACTTTGAAGGGAAAAACATAAATTAGACGGTAAGTGTTACCAGAATCAGTCCGGGAACGTTTTGAACACACCTTGTATATATATATATATATATACGAATACGAGGGTCAGTACGAAAGTAATGCCTTGTATTGCATTTACGAACTGAAAAATAAGAGGCATTACTTTCATACCGACCCTGTATATATATATATATATATATAAAGCATTACTTTCGCACCGACCATATATATATATATATATATATATATATATATATATATATATATATATAAAACCTTGGTTAACCTTCGTTAACCAAGGTTTAACTTCCCTCCGACTTATTCATCCTGACGAAGGTCAAGCTTGTCACGACACCAGGCGTGTCTTGACGAGCATTTTAGTCCGAACGAACCGAGCGAGCAGACAGCGTACGAACCAACTGAACGAGCTGTTCGAGCGCAAGCTCGCTGTATTCTGCGTGTTCGCCGGTGCTCGTCTTATTCCCACCGTTTTGCTCAGTGTAAATATGGATTTGACAGTGGCAGCAGGTGTTTTCTTCATTATTTATTCCTTAGCCAAAAAGAAGAGGAAATCGAAGAGAATGTAAAGTTAAACATTTCTCTCTGTCCCACTCCATGATAAAAATAAAACACCGAATAGCTGGAACAGCGCGAACACCCAGCCTGACTGCGCACCAACGAGCAACTGAATCCTTTTGAGAACGTACTATTTACCGACAAGCGACGGAAAACGTTTGGCGCGCTCGGCTCGGCTCGGAGACACGTACTTACTAGCCGAATTCTGCTCTGCGCTGTCTGCTCGTTCGGTTTGTTTGGACTAAAATGCTCATATCAAGACGCACCTTGACATACTGTACATTTTAACGTGGAATCCGAACCACGCCCCACCAGCAGCCCAGCGTCTTAACCGCTAGGCTACCCAGGGTACCCATTTATCTACAACGAATTTTATTATTGTATGGGAGGATGAACAGCTGGGTTTTCTGCGTGCCGCCTGCCGTCACCAGGTCTCGATCCCGGGGCCGATGGATTTGTAGTCAGCGACGCTAACCACTACACCACCGATATATATACCTTTCAATTTTTCAAATGTTCCGTGCGATGATTCTTCATTTCACGGTCAAGCTTGTCGCTCCTCCTCTCGAGTTGGCCTGGTGAAGTAGAAAGTTGGTTTCTTGTACTCTCCACCTCACATAGCCAGGTACGCCCGGCTCATCTGGAATTGTTCTGAGCCAGGCGTCTAATCTTTTTTTGAAGATGTCCACCGCAACACTATTCGTGTTCCTTAGGACTTTGGGCAGCTGGTTAAACAGTCTTGGTCCTCTCAAAACAAAACTATTTTCCTTCAGGGTTGAGGATGTTCTCTCTCTAGCCTTTGATATGGGAACAAAACACATTCTTCCTTTTCTACTCTCCACTGTTGTCTGAGGCGTTATAGGTTCAGAGTAAGATTAGGGGCTAATTTCTCCATTATTTTCCAAGTGTAAATAATGGTGTATCTCTCTCTTTTTGTTTCCAGTGAATACTGTATACACTTAATTCGCGTAACCTTTCCCAGTATATATATATATATATGGGATGAATTTCACAATTAAACACGTGAAATGAATGAATGCTGCAAATCCACAAGGAAAAAGAAAAAGAAAAACTATTCCAAGTCCTTTTGTGTATTCAATATTACACCCTTTCAGGGAATGAATCCACGAAATATCTTGGAATTGCTTTCATTTTTCGTTGTGGCTATGTCTGATTTACTTATTTCACGTGTTTAATTGTTACATTTATCCCATATATCTATCTATCTATCTCTCTATCTGTGTGTGTGTGTGTGTGTGTGTGTGTGTGTGTGTGTGTGTAAGCTAGACACAAAGAACATAAAATTAAAAAACCAAATATAATTTCTCCGTTATTTTAATCAAAATTTATAATTACGAAGAGAAGGTGCTAATGAAACACTGATTTAATTAGATTAAAAACCATCTTCAAAGGATATTTTTACACGTTCGTAAAAAACAGACTAAAAAAGAGAACGAGAACCAAAAACAACAAAAATCTTATATCGTAATTTTTAATCGCGTTGGAATGAAGCGAAAATTGCTCAAGCTTTGTCTCAGGCATTTATTTTCGCTTCAACTTAGCATGTAAATAAAAAAACATTTTATTGTTTACTCGTATTTCGTGTACAGACATTTACTCTGGTATTTATCGTATGTAAAATCACATTTTTTCTTTCTTCACACACCTACATCTACATCTACACATATATATATATATATATATATACACACACAGGATGTCCAGAGTTCAAAACATAATATCGTAGTTTTAAGGGATATCACCTTCAAAACCTGTTATTATTTCTTGGACACCCTATATATATATATATATATATATATATATATATATATATATATATATACACACACATTTAACTGCAATGACCACACAGTATATTAATGTATAGAAACGACGTAAGTATAGAGGAGCGTTCTGCACACGAGGAAGAGAAATAACGAAAAAATGAAAAATGAGGTGACCGCCCGGGAATCGAACCCAGGATCTTCCGATTGCCGGTCAGATATGCTATCCATTACACCACGGGCCTCGATCAGTCATAAGTCGAAATTCTCCTACATAGGGCAGAAACCAATGCCCTGAGAGGGCACCCTCGCAAATCGTGAATATGTACATTTAACTGCAATGACCACACAGTATATTAATGTATAGAAACGACGTAAGTATAGAGGAGCGTTCTGCACACGAGGAAGAGAAATAACGAACAAATGAAAAATGAGGTGACCGCCCGGGAATCGAACCCAGGATCTTCCGATTGCCGGTCAGATATGCTATCCATTACACCACGGGCCTCGATCAGTCATAAGTCGAAATTCTCCTACATAGGGCAGAAACCAATGCCCTGAGAGGGCACCCTCGCAAATCGTGAATATGTTATTTCTCTTTCTCGTGTGCAGAACGCTCCTCTATACTTACGTCGTTTCTATACATATATATATATATCTATAATGTAAACCCATAAGGAAAAAGAAAAATGATTCCAAGGTCTTTCGTGTATTCGGACGAGGTGTACTTCTGAATACACGAAAGGCCTTGGAATCATTTTTGTTTTTCCTTGTGGGTTTGCATCATTCATTCATTTCACGTGTTTAATTGTGAAATTCATCCCATATATATATATATATATATATATATATATATATATATATATATTAGTGATGTAGCGGATGTCATTTTTTTCACATCCGCGGATGCGGATGCGGATGAGGATGTTTGATTTCAACATCCGCGGATGCGGATGCGGATGTCTACATTTTCGTTATTTTTTAGGATATATTCGAGATTTGTTGTGTTTAACGTATATAATAAGTTATTATATAGAGAGAGCTGTAGCTATAATGTAATATAATTGATTAATTGTACAATAATTGCTGTACTTTTCTCTGAACATATAAAATAATATCAAGCATCTAACTAATATAGAAATCAATTAGTGAATTCGTCTGCAAATAAATTCGTTATATTTTGTTGAGTTTCAGCCACAATTAGAAACCATAATTGTGTTACCAGGATGCGGGACGTGAACCCAACTCAAATGCACCCCACCGACCTCTTTCCCCAACCTCCACCCTTATAGAAAGAGATCTTTAATTAGCTTGATAACTATTTATTTAAGTTTAAAGTTTTATTAGGCATATTTATAAATGAGTAATTAAAATAAAGTAAACTAAGATGTTCATCGTTTAATGTTCAAACTTAATTATAGGAAGGTTATGCTTAAGGAACATTAATTTTTCTGCCTTTTCTGCTGCCAGTCTGTTTCTCTTTTCATCATATATTAATCCAGCACTGCTAAATAATCTCTCGCTTGGTACGTTTGTTGGAGGACAGGCTAAATGTTTCCTTGCAAGTTTACTCAAGTATGGATAGATATTCTGCGTATTTTTCCACCAACTAATAGGATTGTCACATGCAGCCAGGCGTTTTTCTTGGTGATAGCTCTCGATCATTTTTACTACATCTTTTGACATCGCGTAGGTCTCGTCATTGCTGCTTGACTCAAGAAACTGAGAGACAGATTCTGTGATAGATTTGCTTGTTGAAGGTGTTGGTTCTGTCACTGAAACTTTTATTCTTTTGGTGGGTGGCGAAGCGACAGATTCAAGAGATTGAAGCTCTTCAACTGCTTTGCCAAGTGATGATTTAACTCGTTCTAATGTACTAGGTGAAAATAACTTAGCTTTGTAACGTGGATCTAAGTAGGTTGCAAGAGAGCAACTTCATACAAGAACAGCCTCTCGTCTTGTCGCTTGCATCACTTTTGCGCACAATGAACTAGTTCTATTAATATAGTAGAATTTGATAATTTCCGCTTATTAATGACGTTTTATCTCAACGGTCCACATCCGCACGACATCCGCAGTCCAAAGTGCGGATGCGGACGCGGATGCGGATGCGAGAAAATGTGCGGATGTTCCGCGGATGCGGATGAGGATGCGGATGTGACCTACATCACTAATATATATATATATATATATAAGGTATCAACCGGTGGTTGTATCAGTATCGGGCAGAGATATCGGTATCGGTATCGGTACCGATACCGGTAGTTTTTGTTTCTAAGAATAAAAAAAACCGGGTGTTTTCCAAATAGAAACTTCCCGGCTGCTCGAGAAGTTACGTGTGTGTTCGCGATTTATCTCGACGTTTCTAGGAATTTCTATGACTCATTGCCGCTCTATATAAAGCGAGCCCGTAACCATCGCGGCGTCATTTCCTCAGTTCGAAAGTTGTGAATCAGTTCAACAGTGAGTAATAATTTTTTGGTAAATTTATTAACTACTGGTATTGGAGGTGCAATTGCCTGTGAAACGCCGCCGAAGTGGTCCGGTTTCTCCGTCCAAGAAAATCGCTCTTTGGGAAAACCTTTCCGATTCAGAAGGTAGCGATCTCGACGATCACGTTCGTCCTATTCTAGTTGAAGAACCCCAAACGAGAGATACGGACACCAGGTTCACTGTCCCAGACGCACTAGTAGAAGCAGCCCTGGACGCCTATTGGTCGCAATCTCGGATCGCTGGAGATAGGGATCCATTCATTTTCTGGCGAGAACATTCTGCTGATTTCCCGGAGATTGCCAAAGTTGCTGAGAAGTGCATGAGCTGCCCCTCTGGATCAGTTGACTCTGAACGGCTTTTCTCAACGGCTGGAGATGTTATCAATGCGAAACGAGCCAACATCACCCCAAATCAACGCTGAGGAACAAATTATCCTCTCCAAAAATCTGAAGTTCCTCAATTTTGATTATTGAGTGAACTGTTATATTGAATTACACTTTTTGAATTACAATTTTTTTGATTACATATTGTTTCCATTACACGACTTTTATTTTGTGAATTCCATTTCTTCAAATATATGTTTTGAATTACAGCACATGTGTCGAATTACATTCTTTGAATCATATTTTGATATTTTGGACAGATATCGGTATCGGTACTTTGGGAATACTACCGGTCGGCCCCTAAATATATGAAAGTTTTGTCCCTCCAAATAGTGTAAAATATGTGGCTCGTATTTCTTTACCGTTTTTACAATGTTCTCCGTTCCCATGGCAACTGAAAACCATTCCGCGAAGGAAATATTTGTATTTCTCTTTTTTCCTTTACTTCTACGATAAGGTGGTGAGTTTGGCATTTGTGTATGACGTATAAAATAATGGTGCGAACCTTACATCTGGAATTTAGTTATGAGTACTTTAGCTGTAATAAATTATAAACAGCTGTCGCGCGTGCACAGTCCACTTCCGCACGCGACTTTTATAAGGGATACACTATTGTACGATTTGATGTGGTGTAGTCCTCGAAGTTGAGCTCGGCTTTAGCCGTAGGACATTCGAGCTGTGGAAGTAGTTTATGACACACTGTAAACGCAACAAAAATGAGGAACTGTAGTAAAATGTAAGAGTACAGTACTGCAGTTCGACTTTTGATTCACTCCATTAAACTTCATTCAGAGTTGTTACAGGAGTCAGAGATACTGCCGAGGCTCACTAAATTGGGTTAAAATGCCTTGGACAAAAATCTAGGAACCTCTAACTCTGTTGAGCGCAGAGTTAGCGCAGTCTAAAGGTAAAGTTTCCTCATTCTTGGAGAATCTGCCGATTGTACATCTTTGGGTGGCGACCTAATGACCGGGTTGTACATTCCTTTGAAGTACATTAAGTACGTACTAAGTATTCAATATAATTGTTCTTACTAAATATTTGACAGCGTGTCTTGTTTCTATATAATTTATGATACATTTCATTGAACAAATTTTATACATTAGTTAACTCTGATTGCGATAATTATTATAGCACCCAATTATGACGAATATACATTTTTGGGGGAAATGACTATCTGTCATAGTTCGAAACCCTAAGTAGTAGACCTGTCAAGTCTCACGCATTGAGCGTGAGACTCAATGTTTGTATTCACTGATTCAAAATGTCAGACTCTGAAAGTTCCAACTCTGAGTCTGTGTTGAAAAAAATCGAAGTATTCCGGTGCTGCTAAACTGGGTGTGACCCCCTCCCCCCCAAGTGGGTTGCCAAGTGAATCTCACGCCTTGGGGAAATATCAACTTGAGAGCTCTGAAGTAGTGAATGACGAGGTAATAGGAAGAAAGATAATATTGTACTTTGCACTGAAATTACATGGATATTTTTGGTAAGGTAACGCACAACTAACATAGAATTTGAATGATAGTTAGGTAGGAATAATAAGTACAGTTAATGAGAAGATTGAAAACTATGTGACGTAGACAGATAACAACCCAACAACATAGAAAGATAATAGTATAACGTAACATAACATAATAATGTTATAAATTTCAAACAAGCGAGAGATGGAGAGTTTTTAAAAGACATTTAGTGAAACATGTTTAGCTGGCGAACTGACAGGTCAAATAACGTTGGGTGCTCAAAAAGCTAAATACGAAAAACCTGTCGTTAGCGAGTGTAGAAGAACACGACATATATAAGTGTGTACGTAATGACGATGTACGTACGGTTATATACATGATAGTAGACGTAAGTTGGTAGGGCACAGGTAGCTAATAGGTAGATGGCTGAATAAATAATTTCGAGAAAAAGATAATTAAAAAATACTCAATCTAAGAAGGAACATCAATATATAAAATGAATACGGCTAACGATGTTTACTGTATAACATTAGACAAGACACAACATATAAATAATTACTTATACAGGGTGGCCCAAAAGGTACCTACCAAGTTTAAGCCTTTATTTCACCAAAACTATTGAGAGTACAAAGATAGTTCAAACGCCATTCAAATCAGCATCTCAAGCCATTTATATGACAATGTGTTCTATGTGCTGTCCCTCCACTTCGACGATTTTTCGCAACCTTATCCCAAAATTCGATACCACGCTGTGGAGAACCTCTGTCGGAATGTCGACGATTTGACGTTCAATCGATGATTTCAGCTCCTCCATAGTCTTTGGGTTGCTCTGGTAAACTCTATCTTTGAGGTATCCCCACAAAAAAGAAGTCACACGGGTTGAGATCAGGCGAATAGGCAGGCCAATCAATGCCGCTTCCATAGTGCTTCCGATAGTCCAAACCAATGGCATTCTCTCCAAACGGATGTTAAACAAATGACGTGAGTAGTATAGTGTGTCAGCAAATTTTCAGCGAATTCTATTCATTCGTTTCGGAGAAAATGTAAGTTAATGTTGGTAGTTGACCTAACGATTGGTTAGGTTAAGTCGTGATATTTTCATTAGTTAGTCTTACAATGCTAACTAACGAAGGATGCGGGCCCTGATCTTCAGGTGATCCTGAATTTGTAAAAATATAATAATTTAGGTAGAGTTTCAAGAAGCAGAAAGTGTGAATTACGTCTACACGAAAATTATCGAAAGGAATCTTTGGATCACCTGAAGATCAGGGGCCCCAACCTCAATTACCAAATGATATCTTCGTTAAAACTAACGAAACTATCACGACTTAACCTAACCAATCGTCAAGGGCGTACAGTTGACCTAACCGGGCATTCAATTTAATTTTTTATTATATTTGGATCACCTGAAGATCAGGGCCCCCAGCCTTCTTTAATTAGCCTTATAAGGCTAACTAACGAAAATATTATGACCTAACCTAACCAATCGTCAAGGACGTACACCGTACAGTTGACCTAACGATTGGTTAGGTTAAGTCGTGATATTTTCTCTAGTTAGCCTTATAATGCTAACTAACGAAGGTTGGGGCCCTAATCTTCAGGTGATCCTTATATTTGCTACTGTAAAGCAAAACACAAGAATACATGGGGGCCCTGATCTTCAGGTAATCCCAATCGTTTTACGCACCTTTTGTTTTTTGCTATTATTTAAAATGCACGGATCCCCCGTTAGTTAGTAATTCGTAAGTTAGTGAGGTTTTAATTTATCCCATTATTTCGTAAGTTAAAGAAAAAGCCTCATAAGTTAGCGAGCGCTCATTCAAATTTTCCGTGCGCCGATAGATTACAGCGCCTGTTCGTCGCTCATCTTCTCTTCCAATGTCAGTCTTTTTATACGCTTCATGTTTTAGTGAGTGAGCTTAATTTTCTGTTTTGCGCATAGTATTGTTCCTTTTTGTAATAAATTATTAATTAGTATATAAAGGAAAATATATCTGTTGGATCACCTGAAGATCAGGGCCCCCAGCCTTCGTTAGTTAGCCTTATAAGGCTAACTAACGAAAATATCACGACTTAACCTAATCAATCGTCAAAGGCGTACAGTTGACCTAATGATTGGTTAGGTTAAGTCGTGATATTTTCGTTAGTTAGGCTAACTAAAGAAGGCTGGGGCCCTGATCTTCAAGTGATCCTAATCTGTTAGGAAAAATATTGGAAAAAATGGGTTTCGAACGAAAATTAGGATCGATTTTGGCTGACGATGAACGTACCTCAATTTTTACTAACGAAGTTAAATTCGTAAAGTTAGCGATTTCAAAAATTATCGAATCAAGCTCTTCGCTTTTGTTCAATGAACAGTTAAGAAAGGGTGCGGTACTTTCCTCTTATCCCTGACCCCAGATTTTTGCCAGTTGCCAGACTTCAATTTTGACAGAATATTTTCGTTAAAACTAACAAAAATATCACGACTTAACCTAAGGGGTCATTAAAAAACCACGTACGTGGTCCTTTTTCGGGTGGTTTTCAAACCCGTCCCCCCCCTTGTGGTAATTTGTGGTCAAATGACTTAACCCCCCCCCCCCCCTCCAAAACCACGTGGTCTTCTGATGTCACTCCCGCCCCTTCTTAATCTGGGTCTTTTCCGTTTGGGGGCTAGCAGCGAATTTTAATGAAAATCGGTATACTAATGTAGTTTTGGTCACTGACTTCAAAAATAACTTTCTTTTTTTGGAGAAATGAAAAACAAACATGTTAGAGCACTTTAAATAATTAATGTGTGTTTTTAATGAAAATATCATGACTTAACCTAACCAATCGTCAAGGGCGTACAGTTGACCTAACCTGGCATTCAGTTGACCTAACCTGGCATTCAGTTGACCTAACCGGGCATTCAATTGACCTAACTGGGCATTAATTTATAATGAAAGATTGGTAGGTTGGTGAAAAATTGATATTGGTTGGTTGGTTAAAAACAGAAGAATTTGAAAGATGAACAATTTGGAAGATGAAGAGTAATTATCTACAATGAGTCTAAAATCTTGAGATCTTAAGAGCTAGACTAGAGTGTATGTATTTCGCAAAAACATTTGTCTGGTGAGGTTTTGTCCTGTTTTGCATTTAAGTGGTGAGTTTTTGTCCAGTGAGTTTTTGTCCAGTGAGTTTTTGTCCGTGCCCCGATGCATACATATTAATTGGAGCATACTGTGTAGTGTAGCGTATTTATATTTCTTCCCAAGGCTGTATGTACTCTTTGGTCCTCTGAGACCGGGATAAAACAGGATAAACAGGATATTTTAATGCTTAGTATTGGCCACGTAGTTAAACGTCAAGACCCCCGCCCCCATATGGCCCTTGGTGGTCAAATAAGGAACCCCCTCCCCCCTTTAAGAACCACGTGGTTTTTGAATGGCCCTTAAACCCTACCAACTAATTAGGTTAATTGAATGTCCGGTTAGGTAAACTGTATGCCCTTGATATTTGGTTAAGTCGTGATATTTTCGTTAATTTTAACGAAAATATTCTGTCAAAATTGAAGTCTGGCAACTGGCAAAAAGTCTGGGGTCCGGGATAACAGGAAAATACCAAGGGTGCTACTATAGTATACTGTCTACCTACGATTCGGCAGTCTACCTTTTAATTATAGCTTCTTATCTTGTTTACTAATTGTTTGTTTACATCCCAATGTCAATCGCCCTTGACGAATGGTTAGGTTTAGTCATGATATTTTCATTAGTTTTAACGAAAATATCATGACTAAACCTAACCAATCGTAGGTAGACCGCATACTATAGTAGCACCTGAGAAAGTAATGTTTGGAAATACTCTTCATGGACTATAAATACGAACGAACGAACAAAATGTCATGGGTGACATTGTTCAAAAAATGTTCACACTGCACCGGAAAAAGCTGTCATCACATTGTTCATGAACATTTGTCATGGGAGATAAAAATGCGCAGTGTGATCGGGTTTAAGAAGACTGCGTCCCGTCGCCATGCCAACTTCATAATTTTAAATATTTCTATTGAATTGAATAACCTTTATTAATAATAAAAAAATACATGGGTCTTAAAGTTTACAATGGCATAAATAATTGTGAAGCTGGATTATATATTTTATTTTATTTGGCCCTTAAGCTTTAGGCTTTACTGGGCTCAATTTTATTTGAAATTATAATAAATTTTTTAAATAAATAGCTTCATTGTGTTTTATTTTCAAAATACAAATCACTACACATAGCAGGAAAGGCCTACATGGTTTTTAGCTAATACGAAGTAATCAGAAAACCACTCGCTTACCATCAATTAAGTTTGTTTTAAAATGGTGCCATAAATAAATTTAGAAATTGGAGAACAATGGCAACTTCTATAGTTGCCGTTTATGTCAAAGAATTTTGATGAAAATCAAAAACGGAAAACGTTTGTGTCATATTTGTCGTTTAATTTCAGTTTTCAAAATTTTTATAAAACAATCCTCGAACCCGAAACAAATCCGGACCTTAATACAAGGAAAAGAAAAAATCGTCAAATCTGAATCCAAAACCGCAAAAATATTCGAATCTCAATCCGAATTCGAATCCAGCAGAAACCCTTCGAATCTGGATTCGGATTCGCCCACCTATGATAAAATATATATACAGGGTGGACCCAAAGTCGCTTTACTGAAGTGCACCGCATGAGTTTATTTTCTGGTAAAACGACTTATTATCCACACACACACATACGAGGGCCACTCAGTATATTTTGCCCCACCTTTTTTTTTCTTTCCAAGTTTCCTTGTAAGTTCCAGAAATTTTGTACACAAGTAATTACATACCTTTTTTACAAGTTTTTATTTCTCCACATAGTCTCCATCCTTTTCTACGGCTTTCCTCCACCTCGAAACAAGGACCTTTATTCCTTGCTGGTAAAAGTCCGTTGGGTTCTGCTGGAGCCACCTCGTAACCTCCTCAACAACCTCATCGTCACTCTGAAACTTTCTTCCATGAAGAGCATCCTTCATTGGCCCAAACAAATGGAAGTCTGAAGGTGCCAGATCCGGGCTGTATGGAGGGTGGGGTAACACAGTCAAGCGCATTTTTGTGATGGCCTCTCTTGTTTGCAAACTGTTGTGTGGTCTTGCGTTATCGTGCAAAAGAAGGACGTCTTCCAGTTTTTTCTCCGGTCGAACTCGCTTTATACATCTCTTGAGTCTCTGTAGGGTAGCAATATATGCCTCTGAGTTGATTGATTGTCCTTTCTTCATAATGTCCACCAGAATCATGTCCCAAAAGATGGTGGCCATAACCTTTCCTGCATTTTGAACTTTTTCTTGCGTGGGGAGTCTGCGTGATGCCACTCCATAGTTTGGCGTTTTGTTTCAGGTTCAAAGTGGTGTACTGGTGTACCCAAGTTTCATCCCCAGTCACAATTCTTGAAAGGAAGTCATCCCCTTCTGTCTCGTATCGAACCAACGACTCAGAGGCAATTTCTTTTCTTTGGGCTTCGTGATCTTCAATCAGTTGGCGAGGAACAAACGTGAACACACTTTTGAGTATCCCAGTTGCTGAATTATCGTATTCACACTTCCTTCACTAATTCCTAGCTCCACTGATAGCTCCTTGTATGTGACGCGCCGATTTGATCGAATGATGCTGTTAGCAAGTTGCAGAGTGTTAGATGTCACAGCCGATGCCGGGCGACCGCTGCATGGCTCATCATCGAGGTTGGCTCTCCCTCTCTCCGATGATCTCACACGTTTAGACCAACATCCAACTGTGCTTCGATCAACAACAGCATCTCCGTAAACGTTTTGTAGACGTTTGTGAATATTTCCAACTGTTTCCTTCTCTGCGGTTAAGAATTCGATAACCGCTCTCTGTTTACGACGCAAATCACTGTCAGACGCCATTTTCGAAACTGCGTCAACCATCGGTTTTATACAAGAGCGTTTAAAAGCGGTTTTATACAAGGAGGGGAAGTTCAAACTGAAAAAATCTGGTCATGTGAAGCGCAGAAAGTTCAAACTTACGGCCCAAAAGACATTTCAGTCCCATGGCCTATTATTTAGCTAAGGAAAAAGGGTGGGGCAAAATATATTGAGTGCCCTTAAAATATATATATATACCGGGTGTCCGAGAATTATCTGTACAATTTTTGGCTGTTATTAAAAGTCAACCATGAAGTGTAGAAATTCCAGTGTTGTCCCATTTTACAGAGAATCTCATTAAGCTTTTTCTGATACCAAGTTTTGACAAGTTTTTTAGAAATTCCAGTGTGTCCGAACATTATCTGTACAATTTCATTTTAATAAAATTCTTGATAACACACGTAAAATTCTTAAACAAGATTATTTAGAATCTGTATTTTCAAAAGTTTCTTTTATTAAAGTAACGTTGTTACAAACATTCGATATGTGCACCATTAGTGATTCGCAAAACATCCAATCGATACTCCAAATGTTGCCATGTACGCTGCAGCATATCCACATCAATTCGCTCAATAGCAGCTGTGATTCTTGCTTTTAAATCATCAATGTCTGTCACCCGCGTACATTTCTAAAAAACTTGTCAAAACTTGGTATCAGAAAAAACTTAATGAGATTCTCTGTAAAATGGGACAACACTGGAATTTCTACACTCCATGGTTGACTTTTAATAACAGCCAAAAATTGCACAGATAATTCTCGGACACCCTGTATATATATATATATATATATATATATATATATATACGAGTATATATATTGTTCTTCAACAGCTTTCTCTTTTCAAGTACTTTTGTTCTTATTTCACTTTTTTTATGGGTGACCTCATCAGTTTTCGATCTTTTGTTTTTCTTCTTATGAAGTAAAGGTAGAATGTAAAAAAAAATCACTTTTAACGACAATCCCCCCCCCCCCCCCCCATTTTCTTTCAAAGTTGTTTAATGAAAAAAAATTCACCTTCAAAGAGAATTTTCAACGAGATTTTTTTTTTTTTAAATTTGTAGATTTATTTTACTGTTCATTCCTGGATTAAATTTTTTTATTTTGAATTCCCTTGTAAGATGTTCGTGTGTGTATATATATATATATATAGTGGCCTATGGATCACCGATTTAATGTGGCTAAGGAAGTAGGCTTACTATAATTACTAAATAAAATTGAAATGAAATATTAGGGGTCACCAATTTGGGCCTACTGCCTAAACAAACAATATTTAATAAGGAGAGGGAAATTACTTTGTTGTTTTGTGTTTAATTAAGAAAATAAATCAATTATTTGTCCACAGCGATTAACAGTTCACTAAAGGTATTTATAATGATTAACAATTATATAACGGCATTTATACTATGCTAAAGATGACTGGTTCTTAGCAATAAGGAATGGTTATACAGTCTAATTGTTAAGTAAATACGCTAATTCAGATCGGCTAATGTGATATGCAGCGTGAACACAGAATAAATAATGAAGCCTATTGATAAATGAAATAATGGAAATACGGTATGGCACAGTATATGGATTAGGTCGGAAAAATGTAATGCATTAAAAGAGCGCAGAAAGAAACGGATGTAAAATAAATGAGTTATATGAAAGAACACAATAACAGGGTGATACAACACCACGGTATTTGTACAACACTTGAAATAGGCCTACTGCGGTCTTAACGCGAGAGTTAGTTTGCACAGTAATGAAAATACTTTTAGGACCTACGTGATTAGGCAGAGCTTGCAGAAGCACGACGTAACAAAAACACTGTAAGCCGAGTAAAGGCCGCAGAAGTTTACCGAGATGATGAGTAACTCTGGAGATTGAAGACCTACGTGAAGGGATGACCGTATTGCGTTTCGCTGTAATGACCTTGGAGACTGTAGGCCTAGGTGAAGGTTTGACCGTATTGCGTTTAGTCGAAGATTTGTTTCGCCGTATGAGACTTTGGAGATTGTAGGCCTGGGTGAAGGTTTGCCTGTATTGCGTTTCGCTGAAGATGACCTTGGAGACGGAGACTGTAGGCCTAGGTGAAGGAGGATGTGCTAAGGGCCTGGGCTTCGAAGGACTGGCCTTACCGGCGAGACGAAGAGTGTTGATGGCCGGTAGAGACTTGTTGCGAAGGGGCCACCGGAAAACGCCTACAACAGTGATGTTGTTTCTTGCAGGATGGAATTGTAGAGTAGCCTCAAGTGTTGCTTCGTTTCTTGTATGGTTGAAGTGTGACTTGAAGGACTGAGGCCGGCTGAGGTCGAAGCGACGCTACGTGAAGAGAGATACACGAGAAGTAAAGACCGGAGTGAGATTTGTGGCTTGTAGCCTACTAGAAGGTTTACGGACCTGGGCTTCGAAGGATTGCTTCTGCAGGCAGACTAACCTTACTTCATGATAGACTTCGTGTATGCTCGACCGGAGAATTGAAGGAACAGCGGGCCGCTCTCCGGCGAAGGCCGGAGAGCGCGTGGCTTGACAAGTGGTGCTACCGACGAAGGTGCTGAGAGTGAGACGTCACGACCAAGACGAGAAAATGGCAAGTGAGAAGAAACTGCATTTTATAGGCCTTGGTGACGTCCTCTGGTGGTCGTTTCGGGAAATACCACAAAAATCTGTGTTCCCTGTGTGGGCTTGTTTCATGCCCACGAGTATAGCCTTTGTTTTGATTCCATGATGTTTGAGAATGGCGGGGAAAGGAA